>OU015498.1:37232569-37317569 GCA_907164885.2 Dolomedes plantarius
ACACGCTACCTTTTTAATGATGTGCCTGATTTTTCTTTTGTATCTTAATGTATTAGGTTTTAAAATGCTTCCGGAAGCTTTTACCTCATACTCATTAATATTTTTATTCCTTAAGTTAAAGCTTTGATGATAATCTTTGATGAATAACTGACTCTTGCACTCTATTGGGTGAAAAGAAACTTTCGTGTTTTGTGACAAGTTTTAAGACTGCTGTGTAGTAACCCTGTTGTATTCGCTCACCTCAATGTTAACCTACTGAGAAAATGTATCCAAAGATTGCCGACTTGGATTTAAAGGTATTTTTTTAACTGTACTCCGTAATAGAGACTGTTGAAATTTTACAACTTGGGGTATATTTCACTGTAAAAAAAAAAATGCAAGTAATTCGGTAACTGAAAAACCTTTTCCTGGCTACCAACCTTGATATAAATTTATGTAAAAACTAGCTGAAAACCCGCACTTCGCTACGGAGTACATTCAAATTAAATACAACTGTCAATGTATGCAATTAATGCCAAAAAATAAATAAATAAATAAATATATATATATATTTATTTATAATAAATACGACGATCAATGTATACAATTGATGTAAAAAAAACAAAAAAATATATTTATAAAAAAAATTGTAAGGGATATTTTTATAGAGAAAATAATGTAGAAGAAAATATTCAAATTAAATGCAATAGGACATACTAAAAAATATAGTACAGTTAATATAGTACAGTTTGAGGAACATAATATCTTTAATTGTATTTTAATATTTTTTGGGATAATGTCCGATCGTCTGCCGCATTAGCAAGAAAAAAATAATTTTTTTTTCTATTTAGTTGTTATGCACGTGACGATAAATTTATTTAAAATACCAGAAAAAGAAATCACGTGATCAGGATTTAATGAATTATATTCCAAAAATTAATCTTTAAAAATTCACCCAAAATCAGAAAATTGAGGTAAAGATTCGAAAAAGATCTCATTTTAAAAGAATTTTTATGATCTTTCTCGTGATATAAATTTTATAACCCTAAAATTATTATTTTAAATGCAAACTTTAAAAAAGTTACTGAAACAGCTTAAAAATTTAATTTTAAAATATCTAAGATGAATTTTTCAAAAATCTTTCTTAGTGCACCCCTACACTATAAGAAGAATCACCATGCAAAATTTCAGCCCTTTAGGTCCAGCGATTTGGTCTGTGCGTTGTCTGTCAGTGAGTCAGTTAGTTACGGAACTGTTTTATATGTATATACATGTATGTATCACTTTCTGTATTTAGTTCGATTACAAGTAGTTCAGAGGATTAGTTTTATCTTCTAGTTTTATATACTAATCATTCTGTAGCAAGTTATTAGTAATTAATATTGCATTAAACGTAGTATAAGTTTTCCACCTGTAGCACTACTTTTTCTAAATTTTAGCAAAACTTTAACCCTTCATGCGTCCTTGCAAATTATATGTTTATCCCGTAGCTTATTTTCAGATGCCATCGAAGCGAAAAGCATGCAAAATGTTTACAGAATGCTAAATCTGTTTTATCCACCCAACCACGAATGTTACCATTTAGGCATTAAGTAGTCAGCAGTGGTTTTTTTTTTTTGTTTGTTTTCTTCTCTAATACTGGAAAATTTCCTGCCTTATCAATCATCCATCAAACCATGTTATTTATGCTCTTCAAAGTGAATGAATACCTCACTTGAAGATAAGACCTGTATCCGGTAAGTCTGACGAAACACGAGTTGATTGAGACCGAAACAGGCTTGGTTTTAATTGACATTTCATTTCAGCTGAAGGTAAGGATAAATCATAACGTAAAAATCTCTTTAGTGAGATAACAAAGCGTATTCTTTTAAATAACTAGTAATTTATGGACCGGAAAGTGTGTAGAAGATCAAAGTCTCATTTGCTATCCATCTTTGTTGTATATAAAAACCCTGTTTATAAAAGCACAGAATTTTCGATGAGGATTACTGTGTGTACTATGACTGCAGACAATTGGTAAAAGTCTCATAATTAATTTATGAGATGATTAGATTATATCATCTCATAAATTCTGGACATTAATAAGGTTTACTCGATAATAATAGGAATTACTTGAAAAAGATACTCAAAACATTGGGAAATGCACGTTTGTTGACAGAGTACTTCGTTGTAATGAACATTTTTTTTAAAAAAAGTTATCATTGAAAGGTCCTTTTATTCAAAAAAATATAAAATAAAAATTATGTAGTTCAATTTATTTTGTTGTCGTAATAAATTAAATAAATTTTTAAATAATCTAATTTTGTTTAGTAAAGTTCAGATATCAGTGAGAGTTAATTGCTAGAATCGCCATGAATCCAAAAGCTGTTCGATATCTGTGATAATTGTACGGTTGACAGAAGGGTTGTATATTTAAACATAATCTTTTGCAAAGTAAATTAAACACAGTATTTAATATTAATTTTATTTTAAAATGTCTAAAATGTAAATTACGTAATTTACATTTTAAAATTTCTATTTAATAATTGTAATCAATTAAAATTATTTTTAAAACAGTCAATTCTAAAACCACAACAGTCGTTCAATAAATTATAGATTTCAATGAGAATTGATTGCTAAATCATAAGTGTTTGGAACCTAAAACACCAAACAGTACAGTAAAACCTGTCACGTCTTTCCTCATTAAGTTGTCAGAATATGTCATGGAGATGACCACATTCTTTTGCACAGTAAATAATTTACAGTTCAAAATGTTTTCTTTATTTCGAAATGTAAGAATATAAAATATGAATAACATTATTTATTGATAATTTATACAATTTTGTAATTGATAATTTACATAATTAATTCAGTTACTGATCTCTTATATAGTTTATTTATAGACCCTTTACAAAATTTACACACAATTTATGAGTTATTTATTTATAGAAAATTTATATAATTTATTTTTCTTTTGATAAACGGGTAACGTTCATTGTTGTACAAATTTATATCAAAGCAATATTAATTACCGTTAAACGATTCAAATGACATAGATATTCAACAAGAGTAAATTTTTTCACAAGGAAACATTTTAATTTATCAAATTTTGACCCGTAGATACTTGCTAGTCTGAAACTAGCTGTCAGTTATATACTCTTCACTGTAGGTTTTAAGCTTTCCCTTAATTTTTTTTTCTAGATATTTGTAAGTCTTAATATTAGGCATATATTTTTTGGGGTCAAACCCAAGACATATTTTTGAAATTACTTAAAAGTCTTAATAGTTTACTGAAACATTAAACTTTATTTATTCAGTTGTATTTTTCACTAGACATGACTTTTTTTTCAGAAATGGTTTTAGTTACATCATAAAATTCACAACAAGAAAGTTCTGAATTTATTTTAACATTTAGCTGGTGTGTAATAGTAGATACTGAAAGCGTATCCCTTTCTGCATACCAAATTTTCCCCATAATTTAAAAAACTCAACTGGAGCAGATGTCCCAGGCAAATACATCGCAAACTCAACCATTTTAGAAATATTGCAACATGAAATATCAGTCTTTTGAAACACCTTATAAAAGTGCTTTCCACTTCTCAATAGCATCTGGTACTTTTTTGGAACTTGAACCACAACCTACCCTTTGGTTTGGAATCACCTGGTTCAACAATGTACGTTCATCAAATAGGTCATCAGTATTTATGGAATCTTTTATAATTCCATTAACAACTTGTGCACTCTCTTCTAAATAAGACCAGGCAATTTCAGTTCATAAATTTATCCACTGAAACTTACTAACCTTATCAAAATTGCGTCTCCCCAACTCTTAAGTATTGGATACTAGAATGTCGAGCATTAATCGTATTTAGAGGCTCTCCTCATCTCGTGAGATTCATTTACAGTGGATCCCTTCCCATGTAGACCTTGCTGGTAACGAGATTGCTGATACCCTGGCAAAAAGATGTGCTGAGGAGTCTATGGATATGCCGGTGCTTCTGACATAATACTGAACTGTATTCTAAACATAACTGTCTTGAACGGCCTGCATTCGCCATAACCCCGTGCACCAATTGGTACCAGGGTAATCACCCCGCTGGTGGTTCTCTGTCTCTCCAGAGCAACAGACAGGAGCAAACCACAATAACCAGCTTTCGTAGTGGCCACCTCATAACACTGACTTATACCGACAACGAAAAAGTGTTTCCAACTTGTACCAAATGTTCCAAAGGCTAAGCCACTCCGGATCATATCCTCGTGTGCTTGGGACTAGAAAAGAAAGATCTTCCGGAGGGGCCATTGTTGGTCATTGACTTATACCGACAAAGAAAAAGTATTTCCAACTTGTACCAAATGTTCCAAAGGCTAAGCCACTCCGGATCATATCCTCGTGTGCTTGGGACTAGAAAAGAAAGATCTTCCGGAGCGGCCATTGTTGGTCCTTGACTTCTTGAGAGTGTGCGGTATCATGGACCTGATCTAGCTCTGCTAGGTGACAGGGATCAGCAACAACAACAGAATGTCGAACATACATATAGGTCTAACATTAAAAAAAAAATAATCGCCAGTCAAAATTCCCAAACCCCGGACATTACCCTAGACAGCACTAAAAAACCCGGACTGTCCGGTCCATTCTCGGACGTATGGTAATCCTAATAAATATTGTAATCTTCGATCGATTATGACACGACTTGTGTGCAAACTGGGGATCACGCACCCACAGGGGGGGGGGGGGGGGTCGCTAAAAAAAATAGGAGAGGTCGCTGATAATCTGAAGTAAATATATATCGTATTGAATTATTTAATTTAAAAATATGCTTTAAATTTTCTACAATTATATATTTTTAGTCATATTTTTTTATATGTTAAAAAATGTGATATAATATTGTCACATTCCGCAGGTAACTGCAAGTAGCATCACGGCCAAATGGTTAAAGCACTGGACTGCTGACCGACCGGTCGACGGTTCGAATCCACTCAGTAACTTCTGGTTTTACTTTCATTCTAATTTATGTTACTTTTCCCGAAATTTCCAGAAAGTTCCTGTTTATGTTAATTTGTTATACTAATTTACCTTACCTCTAGAAAGTTCCTAAGTTGTATAAAAGAGACTTCTCTCTGGCTGAGGACTGTTCATTAGTGTGATTGCTTCCTGCTCGCATCCTGCAAATAAACTTCTTTGACCATAACAGCCTGTTGATTTATTTGACATATCTCACACTTCTACGTGACAATATTGTTAAATGCAGTGTCAAATAGTCTAATGCTGCGTTTGCATTCATGTACTCTGCTCTGCTCTGCCTTGGGTAAGCCAGTGATTTATGTTCACTGTTTACTCTGTATATGCGTGGATCGCCTCCTCTTTCGGTCCTGCTACAGAGCATCAAAGATCCCGGGGTCCCGGGGGTCAAATGGTGTCAATGGGGGCGGGGGACACAGCTGTAGGGTTACCGTGACTAATGTGACAGGAGCGGGGGGGTCTCCATGCAGAGAACTCTGCATGAATGCATATGCACCATTACAATAAAATCTCCTTCAGCCCGAACCACATGGTGTAGTAGCTAGCGTTCCGAACTGCCACGCAGTGGGCTTGGGTTCGAATCCCTAATAAAGCCTGGTCGTTTCCGCGTCGTCCCCTCATAGGAAACAATGCTTTCGAGCAAAATCTTTTCGAACACTCTGCAAAACAGTTACAGTTATAGAAAAAACAATTGCATGAATATGACAATTATGCACAATAAAACAATTACCATTATATATGAACACTGCTGAAGCGCAGTTTTACTCTTTTATAACGTTAAGGCTGCTATGTACTAAGAAAAAAAAATCGTATTTCCCTTTTCCTCTTCTTGCAGACTCTTGTGGTGGGAGGAGTCCAGTTGACAGTTCGAGAATTCCACCCCCTTAGGATTGACATTTTGAGGGATTGCAATGGCTCTCTCTCTATAGGGGGGTTAAGCGCTGCCCCCAAATTTTTTATTTAAAATATATTTCTGTCAACTATTTACAGGTACATAAATGCTGACAATCAAATAAAATTGGTATTGTCAGATAGCCTGACAATTTTCTGCAAAGTGCTACAGGATTCATTTTATAAATTTCGTCCACCGAAGGAATTTATGAGCGTTTAAAACACACTATACCAGATTTTTCCCCGAATAATTTAAATTTTAAAATATTAATTGCATTTTTTTAAAAAAACGAAAAATGTACACAAATGTAAAATTTCTTTCTCTATGACGCAGTAAAATTTTTTAAAGAAATCTTTAAATCCAAGTCGGCAATCCGTGGACAAATTTTCTTCATAGGTTAACATTGAGGTGAGCGAATCCTATGGGGTTAGTACAAAGCAGCATTTAGGATGCTGCTATTTCCCAAGGTGCAAAATTTCGTTCATTATTACGGAGTACAATTTTTTAAATAAAAATTTTTAAATCCAAATAGGCAATCCGCGGACAAATTTTCTCCATAGGTTAATATTGAGGTGAGCGAATCCAATAGGGTTAGTTGCCGGATGATGGCCGAATTTATAGGGCGTTGGCAATCAATACCAGAGTCCGTGGGTTCGAGTCCCGCTTTTGGCAGGGATATTTGTAGCCTTTCGGAATCGGCTTTAAGCAGTAGGTGCCGGTCTAAATTAAACGTCGTGTAGCAAAAGTTGATCGTAGCGCTCCAAACCAAACCAAACCAAACCAAACCAAACCAATAGGCTTAGTACACAGCAGCCTTAAGGGAACGGTGGACATTAAAATTTACTTTTTTTACTTTTCATCATAGAGATACGAAATTTTGTACATATACACATTTCACTATAAATAAATGGAAATTTATTTTAAGGTATTCTAATCTCATTATAATTTTAAGATTTAAAAAAAAATTAAATTTATAAACAAAATTTTAAAATGCTCCTTGCTACTTAATTTTTGAGATATTTCCCCGATTTTGCATTTTAATCTCTTTAAACTGTATAAAAAACAAATCTGGGTATCAATTATTTAATCCCTTGAATAGTTAGATTTTTTTCTGAATTCCGTCCCGATTTTCATCAAAATTTTGCCTTTTAAAATGTTATAAATCAAATTTAACTACCTTAATGAAGTCGAACTGTAAAATGCATACCCAATTTTTTTGTAAACAGCATCAGGATTATTACTTATCAATTTCATGAATTTTGAACAAGAATTAAGTAGCATAGAGCATTTGAAAAATATAAAAAACTTGAAAAATCTGTTTTGAGAAAAACATATTTAAAATTTATTACTACACTTACCCATTATAAATTTCTTTGTAGAAGCTTCATAAATGATTTATTACTTGAAAAAAATTATTTTTGTACTAATAATCTACAGAAATATACATATTTTTACAATAACACATTCAGTATTACAATGATGAGATTTGCTCAAATAAAGGTCCACCGTTCCCTTAAAAATGATTGACAATTATTTTATACCCTAAAATGTTCTAGATATCTGCAAAAGTCTGCTTTACTTTGCATGTATCTAACAAGTATATTAATTGAAATTTCTATTGTAGAGATTTTATGAATTAAATTTTTTTCCCGTTGCATACTGAATGTTCATTCCATTCATAATGTACGCAAATCATATGTGCAACCCATCTCATAGTGAGTTGTCTCCGTTAAATTTGTCGCCTCCAAAGTATAACATCTGATGCCATATAGTAGGTACTTAAAGGATGTTCCGAGTGGCCCGGTTGGCAAAGACAGCGGGCCAGTGATCTGAACGTCGTTGGTTCGATGGCCGTCGCTGACAAAACCACCGACGTGTACATTAATGGCGGCTGGTGCACGGAAAAAATCTGTCGTAGCTGCAATGTCCTCCAAGTTTTCAAAATACCTCTGGGGGTGCGGAGTCAAGTGTTCCGGTGTCTTCACTTGACTCGGTTCAAAATTACGACAATTGGTGTTCTTCGAGGTCAAGTCAGACATCAGCCCTAGTTGTACCTCGCCTCAAAGTGAAGCTGCTTACTATCCTTCGCCAATGACGTAGGTTCTTTGGACTTAGTGTAAGCTTTCCTACACTAAGGGGATTGGAAACAACAACTTAAATGGTAAAGTAACCTTGAATATATCAGCTGAATGTCAATAACGTATATACGACGCTAAACTTTCCGGAGAGAGTTAATGTTTCAGGTTATTTCATCGTAGCTTAATTGAATTCGTACATGAGTCGTATTAGATCCCTAAAATGTAAAAATAAATGCATTCCTAATGTTAACAATATCAAAATTATAAAACTTTTATTACCATTAGTACAGATTTTCGTTTCCTTGATGCGAAATATTGATTCGATTAAGGGGTCCAGGACACAAAATTCTTCAAATTTTCGAAAAACATTTTATTGCATTAAAAATTTCTTTGATCTTTTACGCTTAAAATGATGTTTAAATTATGTTTCTATCTTAATTAGAACCGGAGAATTTATTTATTTATTTATTTTTTTTTTTGCAACTTTGTAATAGTAGCCAATCGTTGTTTAAACCTTAAGTGCATGTTTTTGCATGGTGGGATTTTTCCCCATTTCTCGTCTTTAAATTGTTATAAGTCAAGAACCGTTAAAGATAAATTATTCAAACTTGGAACATGTCTTTTTCAACTATTTTGCTTTAATTTTGATTCAGTAAATTTTAAAAAAATATTTACTTTTGAAAGTATAATTTTTTAAAAAATAAGTTACATAATTTTTTTTAGTAATTTCTAATCTAAATATTTTTAATTTTTTAAAAATTAATATTTTAAAAATGCTGAATCAAAATTAAAACTTATATATTTCTGTTTAATTGAATGAAAAAATTTTGAAATTCGATAGATAATATTTCGAGTTATAACGATTTTAAATTACCCCCTTTTTTTTAAAAAAAATTTTAATTTTTAAATTTTTAAAAAACTTTTTAAGAAATTTTATGATGCGATTTTGTTTACAAATCATATGGTTAACCATCACAAAAAAATTAAAAATTTTAACTTGATAAATAAAATTTTTTTAAAAATGTGTCCCGGACCCCTTACTGAAAATTGAAAAAAAATTATTTATTTTTATATTTATTGCTAGAATCCTTTGAAAGTTGTGGAATGTGAATTCATTGTTATGCAAAATTTTGCCCCAAGCTTAGCTGTATCTACAATTTTCATGACAGATTTCTTTGTAAGAGTTATGTGAATACGAGCCAAGACCATCTATGTAAGATTTTTCCTCTGTGAAGTTTGCCGCCTAAAATATGCCGAGGCTTTGTGCCGCCTAATCGCTAATATGGTTGTAAGCATACTATACATGGCTGACATGTCTGTTAATAATTCAGAATCGCTGACATTCCTATTAATATTATGTGATTAGACAGCAACAAAACGTTCATTATTCCTGTTTAAAAAAAAAAGGGGGAGCCGAAATCATCAATTACACCACCATTCGACACAAAATGAAGGAACTCTTTTTATCATTTCTTAAGCTTGTTTTGCATGGTATGAAATATTAATCTATTATTTAGCGATGACCGGAATAAAATTTCGCTGTGTTTTTCTTCCCTAATTCATCTATTTTCAAATTTATCCCAAGCCTTTCATTTAACATTGCTGAAAAGACTTGGGGTAAAAGAAAAAAAAAATTATGTTCATTTATTGTCGAACTCTGCGGCGAAGGGGTATTAAAGCTCTTCCACTGCGAGCTCTCGTAATAAATGAGCTCGTGAAGATAAGCAAAGATAATCAGCTCAGACAATTCAGATAACAGTGAAAATTCGCTTTCTTTTCCGCACATGGCCCCAACAAGCTTAAATGGCCGTCAATAAAAGATCTCAATGAAAAATGCAAAAGCGCTTTTGCACAAGCGCATATTCACCGAGAGGTGAAATTGGTTTGGACCTTTAGATCATCCATTTCCGAACCTAATTTCTAGAAATCAGCTCTCGCTATCGAGTCTTTACAGGAAGTGTGGGGGTCAATGTTTAACACTTCATAATGTCTGGGTATCCAAGATGTGTTCACGCCTCGGAGTATTGTCTGAAGAACCTCCGTTGGAGACGCCTCTGTTCTGCAGGCACATAAATCTCCCCGTCGGAAACGCCTAGTGTCTGACGATTTTTTGTGTTTGCTGAGGCAGCTGAACACTTTTCGGAATAAACGCGGTAGATTGTTAGCGTACGCTCGGCATGAGAGCGGTTTATTAGGCGGCGATGGTGCAAATTAAGGGTAAACTGTTTTCTGGCTTTTATAATGTACAGTCGGACCTCTATTTAACGAAGTCGCTAAATCCCGGAAAAAAGTTCGTTATAGGGAAAATTCGTTAAATAGAGATTCACCTTTTAAAATACTTTAAACTACACAAAACAGATTTTAAATTCACAAACACTAAATATTACGTTTCATCATCATTGAAGCAGAGTCAGTTTCTGCTAGCCTAGCGGACTGCTTTGTTCTTACTCCGCCCCACGCCGATTAAATCGAGTGTGATATTTCTTAAGATTACCGAAGTTTCATCTTGTATACGTGCAGTGTACATATTTCATCATCATCAATTATCTCAATAAATTGCATTTGTTTTGTTTTAAGTAACGATTGATGTATACCTAGTGTGTTTAGTTCATCTACTGGTTGCAACTACGAACCTCAGTTCGCTACAATATGCGTAGTTCTATGTGTGTAGAAATGCATATGTGTGTGTATGCATATACAGTCGGACCTCTATTTAACGAAGTCGCTAAATCCCGAAAAAAAGTTCGTTATAGGGAAAATTCGTTAAATAGAGATTCACCTTTTAAAATACTTTAAACTACACAAAACAGATTTTAAATTCACAAACACTAAATATTATTAATAAAAGTAATTGATCACACCTTTATTTTGTAAATTAATGTCTATTTGTTTTATATATATCTTACCCATCAAACAGAAGTCTGCAAGGAAAACAAGAATAAAACGATACATTTTCCGGGAATACACTGTATTTTCAATTAAAAAAATTATATTAAAATTAATGAATTTTAATGACATTATCGCATTTATTATAAGAAGTAATTTTAAGCATACATTACCACATGCGTCCTTAAATTTAATTGCTGATAATGTCTGTTAATTTTGTCTGAGTTTTTTGTTTGAAAAAGTGATTTCTCTTATATTACGTCTCTCATCTTTGCAATGCACCAAAACACCCTTCAGGTGTATTTTCTTCAAACTGCAACCCGCGTCGGAATGTGTTAAAAGAAAGTTAATGTGTTAAATGTGTTAAAAGAAAGTTAATGTGTTAAATGTTCAGAAATATTTTGAGAAATATGGAGAAAAAAAAATATTGGATCACAAGAAAAAGAACGTTAAATAGAGAATGCACTTCGCTATTTGGAGGTTATTTTACGAAGAAATTCACAAAATGTTCTTGGTTCCAAAGAAAAGTTCGCAAAACAGAGGTTCGTTAAATAGAGGTCCGACTGTACTAGCTGAATACTCGTTCTTCGCTACGGAGTACATTCAAATTAAATACAACGGTTAATGTATGTAATTAATGCCGAAAAACAATAAATTTATAAAAAAAATCGTAACGGATATTTTTATAGACAAAATAATGTAGAAGAAATTGGATATCATTCATGCAATTATAACTAAACTTTTCTTTTATGATGCAAGAATTACGAGCAAAACGGATAATCCACTTGCGGACAGTTAGGGGTTCTGTCTTTGCTTTATTCGAGCTATATCCTGACGTTCCTTTCTTTAGAAATGAAGGTTCTATTTTCTATTCAATACCTAACGGTCGTAAGAAAAAAAAATAACTGGGAGGGTTAAAAAAAATAAAATTATGAGAAGTTTTTCAGATGAAAAACGAGAAGGGCTAAAAAAAAAATTGCAGAAAAAACAATTTTAATAATCACATTATTTAGTTTAATTATTTACCTTTCTCTTCGCTTGCAGGTATAATTGCGGATGCATAAGTACACTACAAATATGATGCAAGGCTCAATCAATAATAAATTTGAATATCTATATGCTGTCCTATAATTAGAATTCGGAAAGATAGAGCAAAAAAAATTATATTTGGAATATAAATTTTTTTTTGCTCTACTAAAACATTTTCAGTTGCCGCAAAGGGCTTCAAAATGGATATTTTTTATCAACAACATCAACAACAACAACACACACTGCAGGGCGCGGTGGCCGAGTTGACAAGAGCAGCGGGCCAGAGATCTGAATGTCCCTGGTTCGATGCTCGTCACTGCAAATCCTCCGCCGTGTTCACTAATGGTGGCCAGGGCACGTAAAATAGGTCGTGGATGCAATGTCCTCCAAGTTCTCAAATTTACCTCTGGAGGTGCGGGGTCAAGTGTTCCGGTCTCGTCACTTGACTCGGTTCAAAATGACGGGACCGGTCATTTAGCCAAGTTGGACTCCGACACTTGTGGTTCTAATTCAAAAACAGGAGCTGCCCCTTTCAGTCCAATAGCCTATTAGGACCTGGTGAATGGAACCTTCAACCAGGGGGCATTAGCAACAACAACAACACACATACTGCATATTATAAAACTTGTTCAATTGAGAGACATAATCAAAAGATAATTATGTATTAAGTAAACTACCAAATCTGCTTTTGGTATCCCGCAAGAGAGAAAATTCAATCTAAACTTTGTAAGCAATATTAAGGTATCAGCAAAAAATTTAGACTAGATAGCAGGCAATTTTCATACTTTTGTGAATCATGGAGAAGGAAAATTATAGCTATTTACATTGTTCGAGTATTTATTTTGATAAATTTTAGAGATATGAAACATGGAAGCATTTCTTGGAAGATTTATAGGAATGGAGGTCTACAAGTTGTTTTAAAGAGTCCCTGCAGTTCCCAAATGCCATTAAATCGGCCTTTTTTCATGGCTGTACTGAAAGAAAATTGATTTAATGTGTTTATTTGATCACAATACTGAATTTTTACTGTTCTTAAATATGCATAGATTCTTCTAACAGACAAATATCAATAATAAGGCAAATATGCAGAATAATTCTGAACCAAATTAATGCATAATGACGTACAAAATTCCCTTAATAAAGACGTTGAAATTAAGGATTAATCCTAAATTCTTCCCCTCCATTTGATGCAGTACATTAAAATAAAAAAATTTCTAACCTGGACATATCGATTGAAATAGGAAAATATATTTTATGTCTTACACCCTAAAGGGATTCATAAGCTACACATCTTCTAGAATAAAATGTCTTTTTTTGATAATTTCACCTCCTTGAGTTTTCGGTAATCATCTAATGATTGAAGTAAAGGATTGTAGAAAAGGAATTTCTTCTCCGTACATGATATAACATTACTTGTTTGCTAATACATAACTTGCTTATAGTTTCTGTGTATTTAGGTTTAATTAGTTACAAAAGGGAATTATTGTAAATGGGGAGGAATTGATAGAAATAAAAACGTTTACATAAATGTTACTGAAATATTAATATTTGATTTTTTTAAACTAGATATGGTCTATTTTCTTATTAATCTAGCGATAATAAGTGCCATTTGTCAAGCGACGGTATTCATCTTTCTTTGGTATAAATCTTTTCACCAAATTACTATGACTAAAGTAAAAAAGGCTTCGTTGATGGATTATTTACGCGAGCAATCTCTTTTTAAACTACAAAGACAGAGAAAACAGGGCCGGATTAACCCAATTTGGGGCCCTAGACATTTTTCTTTTTACCGGGACGCCTCCCTCTCTCACAAGAAATAGAGCACACAAAAAATATAAAACAATAAATAAAACAAAACTAAATGTGAAAAACTAAACCAAATCTTAAATTTTTATTAATAAAAGATATTTAATATACAGCAATAAATTTTAGTTTTTCTAGAAAATTCTTTAACAATATTTCACAGGATGTTAAGAATACATATAGTTAATATTATTCTTATCGCTATTAAAAAAAATCTAAATTATTGGGAGTTTTACTTTCAATAAGAAGAAACATAACACATTCACTTTAGATTTTAGATATTCACAATAGCCATATAAAAAAGCAATATACCTTTGTTTATTATTTTATTATATACACTTGTCCAACAGAAAAGTAAACTATCTTATTTACAAATCTTTTTCAAAACAGACAGTTTGACCGGCCCTTCAAAAAATTGGTCCCTAGACATATGTCTCATATTTGATGAAATATTGATGAAAAATATATAAATAATTTAAATATAAAATATAATATATAAAAATTAGAGTTATTTATTTAATTTCAGAGTCATGTCTATTCGATGATCCAGTCCTGATGGAGAAAGAAAAAATATTAAATTTTAAAACGCTAATGAGTATAAAATATTTTAATGTATTGAAAATGAAACGCATTAAACTTTACTTCTCGGTTTAGAAAGAAAAAGCTCTCTCTTATCTGGTTCCTCTAATCTATATATAAAACAGTTCCGTAACTGACTGACTGATTGATTGACTGACTGACTGACTGACATATAACTCGCAGACCAAACCGCTGGACCTAAAGGGCTGAAATTTTGCATGGCAATTCTTCATATAGTGTAGGGGGTCTGATTGACTGACTGACTGACATATAACGCACAGACCAAACAGCTGGAACTAAAGGGCTGAAATTTTGAATGGCGATTCTTCTTATAGTGTAGGGGTGCACTAAGAAAGATTTTTCAAAAATTCTTCATGGATTTTTTAAAATTAAAAAAAGTTAAAATTAAAAAACAGCTTAAAAATTTAAGTTTGCATTTTAAATAATTATTTGAGGGTTATAAAATTTATATTATGAGAAAGATCCTAAAAATTCCTTTAAAATGAAATCTTTTACGAATCTTTACCTCCATTTTCTGATTACTGGTGAATTTTTAAAGATTAATTTTTAGAATGCAATTTATAAAATGCTGATCACGGGGTTTCTTTTCTTTTTTGTGATACTTTTAACAAATTTTTCCTCACGTGCAAAACAACGAAATAAATTAACAAAAAATTTTTTTTTCTCATTCTAATGCGGCAGACGATTGGACATTATCCAAAAAAATATTAGAATACAGTAAAATATATGTTCCTCAAACTGCACTATATTAACTGTACTATATTCTTTAGTACGTTCTATGAGATTTAATTTGATTATTTTCTTCTACATTATTTTGTCTATAAAAATATCCGTTACGATTTTTTTATAAATATATTTTTTCTTTTTTTTTTTTTTTACATCAATTGCATACATTGATCATTGTATTTATTATCTATATATATATAAAACAGTTCCTTAACTGACTCACTGACTGACATACAACGCACAGACCAAACCGCTGGACCTAAAGGGCTGAAATTTTGCATAGCGAATCTTCTTATAGTGTAGGGGTGCACTAAGAGAGATTTTTGAAAAATTCTTCTTAGATTCTTTTAAATGAAATTTTTAAGCTGTTTTAGTAACTTTTTTTAAGTTTGCATTTAAAATAATAATTTGAGGGTTATAAAATGTATATCACGAGAAAGATCATAAAAATTCCTTTAAAATGAAATCTTTTTCGAATTTTTACCTCTATTTTCTGATTTTTGGTGAATTTTTAAAGATTAATTTTTACAATTTAATTTATTAAATGCTGATCACGTGATTTCTTTTTCTGGTACTTTAAAAAAAATTTTCGTCGCGTGCATAACAACTAAACAGATAAAAAAAATATTTTTTTTCTTGCTAATGCGGCAGACGATTGGACATTATTTTGTCTATAAAAATATCCCTTATGATTTTTTTATAAATATATATATTTTTTCTAGATCAATTGTATATATAGATCGTCGTATTTATTATAAATATATATATTATATATATTTTGGCATTAATTGCATACATTGACCATTGTATTTAATTTGAATGTACTCCGTAGCGAAGTGCGGGTTTTCAGCTAGTAAATATATAGATATAGATATTTTTTGGCATAAATTGCATACATTGACCGTATTATTTAATTTGAATGTACTCCGTAGCGAAGTACGGGTCTTCAGCTAGTTAAAAATAAATGAATAAGGACTGTTTAACACTAAAAAGAAATCTAGGCGAATCAGAATACTATCCCTCCCTTATAGATAAAGGGCCTCTCCTCAATTTAAAACAGACGACGTTTCATCATCATTAAAACTTTCTAATTGAATAGCAGTACCATATTCTCTCCATTTAATTTAAATATCCACCAGCTAACGCTCACCTCATCTCCGCAAAAAAAAAACAAATAACAGTGTTAGAAATATTTTCTTCTTCCCTCGTGAGCAGACGATAACTTAACTTAGGCTGGCCGACACACCTTAACAGGCCATCCTTACTCATCGGCTACTTCTACGCATATTCTTTTGCAGCAGGGGAGGAGAGGGAGTCTGTTTTCCAAAATGGATCTTCAGAAACTCGGCAGGGAAAACAAAAAAACAAAACAGAAAAAAAAAAAAAAGTAGCGAAGTAAAGCAAAAAAGCGAAAGCTTACTCACATACACACGTAGAAGGGAGAAGTATGGCGGAGAAAGGCAGCTTATTTTGACCTCTTTGGATGCTGCCAATGATCAGGTCAAAATCTCAGTTAAAAGTGATGGATTTACAGCAATGATGAATCGTCTTTTTGTTGTCTTAGAGCGATCCGCCCCTGCTAGCACGCATCGGCTACGGATACTGCACGAACGGGAAACAAGGGATCAGTTAGGAATTGAGAAAAATGCTTTTATAGGTTCAGGTATTTCCGAGAGTTTTATGTCCCCAGCCCCCTGTAATCATGAGGGGACTGTGAGATATAAAACTACGCGCATGGAGAGATGAATGGATTTCGAAATGTGAGGATGTGTTGTTGAACGGAGAGGCTCGATAACAGACGAGTCAGCAGGACGAATATTAGTTACAACATATATTACAAAATGGTAGCCTAACAAATTATGTATGTATATATATACACAAACACACATTTGTGTATGTAGCATTTGTGTACACAAATATGTATACATATACATATGTGCATGTGTATGTATACATATTTGTGTGTGTAAATGCAAGCATGCATGTAAACATTTGTGTGTGTGTGTGTGTGTATATATATATATATATATATATATATATATATATATATATATATATATATATACACACACACACTGGGCTCGATTTGAGGCGGAACGTGCCGGAACGGCGTTCCGGTACCTCTGTTTAGGAAAACAAGTACGATAGTCCAAAACATTTATTTGATCCCATAATTACTCTGTCGTTAGTGCATAGGCCTGGCCTATATATATATATATATATATATATATATATATATATATATATTAGGTTGGAATATCCTCCACACAACCCGGAAGGTTACAGTTCCGGTACCTCTATTTCTAGAAATCGAATATATATATATATATATATATATATAATGCTTTCGAGAGCTATAAATGAAAATCTTTATAAAACTATCGAACATTATCTTCAATATCAAGCTTTTATTCTTTCAACCATGTGACACTACACTAGTTTCGCGTTGCCACAATATAAATACTATTGTTGTGTGTTACCACTGCCTCACTTTATACATATATGCCTTAATTAACTGCATTATAGAGCTCCATTGTAATTCTAAAAAGTGAGTAAAAGCTCAATGTAGAGGGACCCCTGCAGATGTCCTGACGCCTTTCGGGTCAAAAAATGAGTTTCTCGTGACACTTTCCATCTTAAGTATACTTCACCTTGGTGAACAACTGGCGTGTTATCGGTGAGGTCCGGGAATTCTCTGCTTATAAGAAGTGTTATATATCTTCAGCCTAAACTCACAACCTTGACTCTACTGTGCTGAAACATGGCAAGGTAAATCCTGTATTTCTAAGGAAGGTTTTTTTTTTTTTTAAAGAGGATTTTTTCAAGAGAAGTGCATTGTTCTCCTGTGAAATGTTTGAAAATTTGTAACAAATGCTTTTTTGAAGCCATGATGGACGCCAATATCTTGTTGTTAATCTGTTACCTATTATGCTACAGGTGATACTCATTGTTATTGAAACGCGTGTGTGGTGTTCTAATTGGTTATAAAGTCGAACCCCGTTATAACGAACTTCAAGGGACCAAAGGTTTTGTTCGCTTTATCCGAACCGTTAAGAACAATGCTAGAGATCACAAAATGTATAACTCATTAGTTGTGATGTGTATTCAGTAATGATGTATTAAAAATAAAATCTATTAAAAATGTTCATTAATGAATTAAATAGACTAAAATCGATTACATTGCACTGACACAATACTAATTAAATTACGTACAATAGGAAAACGGCGGGACCAAAATTTTCGTTCGTTATATCCGTGAGTTTGTTATACACCAGGTTGGCTATAACGAGGTCCGACTGTAATTGAGTTTTAACAGCGTGGTACTCTATGTATATGACAGCCTGTGCTATTAAAAAAAAACGGATTTGGGGAATTCTAGCTGACCTCTTAGTGCTCAAATAAAACAATTGGAGTCTGGGAATATCATAAAAGTATCATAACCTCCAGATGATGTACAAAATGGTTGTTCAGAAGCCTGTTATTGCCTTTTATTTTAAAATGCAGTTCTCGAATAACATTTACTGATGTAAAGACAGAGCCAGCTTCCGGGAGACAACTTTCTAAATTTAAATCTATGTAATGATCTGTAGTTACTATCGTTCATCGATGTAAAACTGAACTGTATCCAAGTGCTTTAAGTAATGTATCTGTTAACTTTACCTTGTTTCTCTAGCACGTTACATTTATGTGACCTAATGCTTATAACAAATTTTTTTCATTTTCTCAAGCACCTCTGCGTTTGAGTCACAGAAATAAAAAGCACAGTCTTGCATGAATGAAAAAAGCTACGGGTACAGTCCTACATGTTAGTGAAAGCTATGGAAATAGAAAATTCAGTCTTGCATGAATGAAAATAGTTGTTAAAAATTGTTTCATTTCTAGTCTTAGAAATTAACTTCATTGTGACTGTTTCTGTAGAGATTTTAGTAAATGTTTTACTTAAATTAATGAAAGGGTAAAATTACCCGTAATCAGGCAATGAAGAGTTTGAAAAGTTAAATACCTTTATTTTCCTGCGCAGAAAAAATAGAAACTGGATTGCCTTCCGAAGTTTTAATATTTCTTTGCACATAAATTATTTACACCAGTCGCCTGAAAATTAATTTACGCTTGTTGCTTATCGCTCCTTTATGAATTACTCTTTAAACTGTTACGTCAATTAAAAACTGAATTATTTAATTTTCCTGTGCATAGTGTCCGATCACCACGAAGTTTAAAATGAACTAAAGAGGGTGTGGTTAAGAACCCCTGTTGTAAATTGTCTGAAAATCGATACATTTCTAACGTTTATCACTGCAGAAAGGAATATGATAATTTATCTTCTGTCAACTGATTCGATTTTGAGTTATGTTCATCAGCGCCTATACATACAAGCAAACGTCAAAAAGGCTCATTTTAAGGTCAGCATTGTTTCAGATAATTTACGGTTTAGCAGAAAAGGGGTTCTACTGGCTGAAGTTTGAGATTTTGGATACTGACGTTCAGTTTATCTGTTTGGGTCACTAAACGAATGCATTGAAGTAAATGTCAATTAACTGAGTTTGGCCCTCCCTGAAAGCCCCTGTTTTATGTGTAAGCAACTTATAGGTAGTGGACTCTAAAAATTTAAATTGAAAGTGTGATAGATAGGACTTACGATATTAAATGCAGCGAAATGTAGAATAAAATACATAACATGGAAACATACAAACGGTAGAATGTAGAAGTATATATACAGAATTAATATGTAAACTACTAAATAAAGTATAGTATAGCGAAGTATATTGAATGAAATAATATACCATATAGTATATGGTGTAAGAGGGTATAACATAGGATATAGAATGACGCATACAGTGTTGGATAAGGATAAAACATTAAAGCCTGATCAGAATAAAATATGCTTTTTAAGCTATAGAATGTAATAAATTATATTGAAAAAGAGATGTTACGTAAAAATGTAGAGTGTAAAAATATAGAGTAAAATAAAGAGTACTGAATTTTAAGACATACTGTACATAGAAATACATAACTGAAATACATAAAATTCTTAAATATTAAAGTATAAAAGTGTCCGAGCAGATAAGTGCTAAAATAATTACAGAAGTTCTTAAAGAAACGTAAACTTTAAGATAATTCAAGTTCATTGATGTCACATTTTTAGTAATTTAAGTACAAACGATTTATTAAATTGCTTGCAAGTAATTAGTTGTTTCACAGTTAAGACATCTAGTAGAACTATCTAGTTGTTTTCATCACCAAAAAAAAAAAATCAAATTTTATGACTTTTGCTTCTGTTGACGATAAAACTACTTTTTCGTTAATAAACACAATATAGCTTTAATGTATACTTAACAGCATTGTAATATTTATAATTTCCTCTAGAACTATTTCACTTAACCTGTCTTTAGATATGGATCTTCCCATCAGTTTAAATAGTAAGAAAGATTTATGAATGGCCCAATTTGCTTGAATTAGCTCATCAATTCTATGACACTTAATTTCTGCTATCTATTTTATTTATAGATATTCTCTGAGATATTACCTTCTCTCTTATCCAACAAAAAAACTCTACAGTTGTATCCAATTTAAATGCTAATCTGTTTTTGCTTATTTCTAATTAGATTAAAACGCTGTAAAAACATCTCTACTAAATACAATTCTCCAGTTAAAACTTATGTTTAGAGTGTGTGTTTTAGCTAATATGATGTGTGTATGTTCTATCCTTCCATATCAAGTAAAGGGTCCCGGGGTAGCGTTGTGGTAACGCATCGGATTTCCGTGCTTAGGGTGCTCGGATCGAATTCCGACAAGCGCCATTAAATACCTCCCTGTCTAGGCCGGATATGGGCACGTTAAATCCGTAGATCGTAAAAGTCCCTCTATTAGGTCAAAGAGGGTAAGAGAGGATGCGATCCCCCAGATGTCACCCCCAGGGGTGCTCGGTCAAAGTTGAGGTGGCACCTGGCTAAATTGGACTTTGACCCTCGTGGTGCCATTATAAACCGGAGTCGTACCCCTCAGCCCGCTAGCATATCTGGACCTGGTCTAGAATACTTCCCGCCAGAGGGCATTGGAATCATCATATCAAGTCAGCAATGTTACTTTAAATGAAACTTGGTGACTCATTTAAGCGCTTCATTAATCTGCAGAATTATCTCTGTGCGAGAGACCCTCAGAATGAGCCGTCTCTGTATGAATTTTTATTCCTGAAAGCTAAAACGAAAAGTTATACCTGTGGCAACGAGAATTATCCTTTCTGGTGGGAGTTCTTACACTAAGAACGATTCGAATTTTCGAGGCTAAGAGATCAGAATCAACACGTAAAACTGTCAAAATGATAGTAAGCAAAACCTTTCAGAAAGTTCTCTGTTGATGGCATCTCTCCTTTCAACATGCGTTATAGTGTATATCTGTGTTTGCAGTGTAAAGAGTGTCGAGTCCAAAATCGTAGTTTTTAGAAAAACGGGATTGAAAAAGAAAAAAAACGGCTTTTTTAAAGTCAGTTTTTTTAGTTTAATTAAAAAATTTTTAAAGTAAATTTTTCTAATTTTATTTTTGTTGAGTAAAGAGTGTTAAGTGCTTGATTGGGACACAACCCCTTTAACACTAACATAATTGTGTTTTGTTTCACATATCCCAAATATTCCCTGATGAGTAAAAATACTTAGGAGTGGAATTGGACTTAGCTTTCCTGTACCCTACAGTAGCCCTTGATTTTTCAAAAATGCTTCGTTTGATAACTCATTTTAGCCCATTTTGGACTTAGCACCCTTTTGCACAACAAACATCTGTATATCAGCAAAAAGGCAAATATATTCGATTTAAAATACTGTTTTAGTTTGTAAAAAGGATTATATAAATTACTGCAATATGGCAGAAAAAATACTGTGAAAATTTGAGGTACTAACGCACACCTTCCAACGTTCACCATAAAATCTGAGTTCAGCACCTTTTATACTGTGTTGGTTTTAAGCTGTACGTCCCGGTCAGTTGTAGCAAAATATGACCAAAACATTCTGAACCAGCCTACCTTTAAACGGAAGAGCCTTATTAAAAGAGTTTTGTATTGTTGCACTAACCAGAATGCACAGTGGTCCATACCCTCCCTCTCCCTTCCACCCCTAAAATTTCATTTTTTTAAAAATAATTTTTTTTTTACAAAATTAGTTGAGACTCGGTGATAACTAGCCTGTTTGTTTATTGGAAACTCCAGTCGACAATTCTTCTCTAACTACTAGAGATATCTTTAGTAATTAGAGGCTTTAAAATGCAACTAAGTGGAAAAGGTGTACTTAAAAGGATGCTGTTGTAGTCAGGGAAGTATATACATAACAGCACAACTCGGTGCGGTAAGCTTTTAGTGACTGATTAGTACTCATGCTTAGAAAAATAGAGATTAGTTTATATATTCAACCATTTCCCCTTTCATGCCTTCGCTATAAATAATAGCAGAGTAAATCTTGACGCAAATAAAACGTTTTATCATTTTCTTCATCAGTGGCACGTTAACATGAGCAACAAAAGAGCAACTCTGGTGCCCAGGTTCTCGGTTGTTGCCTTTAATTTTGCAACATGTCCGCGTCACCACATAAACCATGACTGAGATGAATGGTAACAAATCCTGAAGAGACAAAGGCTTCAGCACGCTTTACGTTGATCGAGACAAATTGAGTCCATCCGGGAACTTTTGTTTCGGCCATTGTTGGCCCAGAGAGGGGGTCGCGAGGCGTGAATAAATTTTCGCCAAAGGAAAACGTGACAGACTGAAGCACAAAAGTGTAAGTAGAAGTAATTTTCAAGGATTGATGACTCCGGCCTCTACGTCACGCACCCCCCACTGTTTTGTGATTGTGGAGGAATATAATTTTCTTCATTTACCTGTGCGCGTAATAGCGAGGATGGGTTATCTTATGTAAACTGTAACAAAGGTTTACTTTGACGTACAGGGAAGTTATAATGGGGTACTTATAAATCATTTTGGTGAGGCATCGTATTAAGAGAATACAAATATTCTGAAAAGAATGCTGTAAAAAATTATTTAGAAATACAAAAACTATTATATCAAGTTTATCGTATGTATTATATAAGATATATATCGTATGTATTATATTATATAAGGATATGTATTATGAGCAAATTCTATAAGACCTTGATGGAGTCATTACTAAAAAATGAACTCAATTAATAATAATTACAAGATAAAAAGAACTTTTTATATACCACGTTTTTAAATTTTCTGTTGAATCATATAAACTTGACAATTCTATGTATTAATAAATATTTAAAAAAAAATTTTTTGATGAATTATTCCATCAACTTTAAAAAAAAATGATCAAATGCGTAATAAAAAGAGCAATTATAAGAAATTTTCAAACAACAAAATTAACTGAAAATGAATTCAATTTTGCTTAAAGATGGCTAAAAGTATTAAAAGAATGCATTGTCATCGTGTTCTGAGCTATTCTAAAAGTTTCAAATGTCTAGCTAGTCGGGAAGTTAGTTAAAAATCGATTACAAGATTTGTACTGGACAAACACACAAACAAGAAAGCGAGTTAATAAAAACATGGTAAAAAATATTGGCTCGACAGCTTTAAGACTGCTGTGTACTAACCCTATTGGATTAGTTCACCTCGATGTTAACCTATGGAGAAAATGTGTCCAAGGATCGTCAACTTGGATTGACATATTTTTTTAAAATAAAATTGTATTCCATAACAGAGAAAGAAATTTTACGCCTTCGGGCATTTTTCGTTTTTAAAAAAATGTAAATAATATTTTAAAATTTAAATTATCCGGGAGAAAAAAATCTGGTATAGTGTGTTTTAAACTCTCATAAACTCCTTTGGTGTACGAAATTTATAATAGGAATCCTGTTGCAAGGTGCAGAAAAGTTTTAGATATCTGAAAATACCATTTTTGTTGGATTATCAGCATTTATGTAGCTGTAAATAGTAGACACATTTTCTCCATAGGTTAACATTGAGGTGAGCGAATCCATTGGGTTAGTCCACAGCAGTCTCTAGAAGTCAATATCTAAGGAAAATTGGTTTGTTACATGTACATGTTTTACGAAATGGCACTACGTTATCCGTTACTGAAGATATGCGTTTTAGCTAGACAAATATAGCTAATACGTATATCTTCAGTAACGGATGTTACTGAAGTTGTTTATTATAAAATCAATATCTAGACTAATATTAACATATACACGTTTGTTCCGAAGAACCATCATATATCGATTCAAGGGCACGGAGTTCATAAATCAGCTCAATAGAGACCGTGTCTCTCTCTATTCTCTCCGCTCGCCCGACTCGTTTCGGTAAAGTCCAAGTCTAGTCTATTCTTTTTCTCGCTGTCTCCTCTATTTATCCCTTTTCCTATCTGTCTTTCTGGAACAATCTAGACCAGGGGTTTCCAACTGGCGGCCTTTTTTGCGGCCCCCAAAGACTTCTAGGAAAATAATTTGCAGCATAAATTTAGATATTCTTAGTTAACGAAAAATGTTTTTGTAAAAATCTTTATTGTTTTCAAATGCTGTTCATTTACAAAAAACATTGATTTTCCTCGAATTCCATGAAAAGTAGGGTGTCCACTCATGTTCTATTTCATCCCCCCCCCCACTTCTTATTTGACTTTTTTTTTGTGTGTCTGTGTAATTTAACGAAAGTTGGCCAGTTATAATCAAGGTCGTTGTTGGAGGTTCATCCTCGAATTTTTTAAAATTTCGTAGTACATACTATACACAAATCCTCCAAATCCCCCTCCCTCAAGAAAAAATGTCCTGGGTATGGTCCTGATTAAATTGCGGCCCGCCACTAGACAGGTGTTTTCGATTGCGGCCCTTGGACACTTGTAAGTTGGAAACCCCTGATCTAGACCTTTCTACACCTCGGACCCCCATCTTCCGGTTTCCCTTTTTACGTGGACCACCTATGGCAATTTTACACCGCCGTCGGCTTTCGCTTTGTTGAATGCCGCTAACGGCCTTCGCTAATCATTCTAAATGATGTGTCCATGGTTCCAATTAAGAATGTCGGACTCGAGTCTGACAGACATTTAACGATAAACTTTCCCAACTGCCGCGAGTCTAGGTTTCACCCTTATGATTGTCTTCTCCAGGGCCCGACTTAGCCTAATTGGGGCCCGGGGCAAAAATTTATTTGGGGCCCCACTCCCTCTGCTTCACTACTTCAGTAATGAAGAACTTAATACTTAATAATAAACTTTTTATTCGATTTGGGGGCCCGGGGCAACTGCCCCTTATGCCCCTGCCTTAGTCAGGCTCTGGTCTTCTCAGCATACCACAGCCAGCTCAAAATTTCGTAGCTCAGGAGGAATTAGGTCTCTCTCAGACGAGACGGTTAGTTGATTCAACTAGTTCAGCAGGCGGCTGTCAAGGTCACGTTAGCGGCACTTGTGCATACTGGCAAACCGCCTAGCCGGACGAGTTGATTGCATGCGTAAAGGGGTTCGGCGATTCCCCACCATTTGTTATGTGCAGGGGTTGGCAACGCGGTGCCCGCGATACGATTTAAAGTGCCCGCCGTTCAAGGATTGGAAAATTTTAGATATTTGAACAACAAAAGCTCGTAGTTGTAATGAATAACTTTAGGAAAAAAAAATTTAAAAATCGTAAAACCGTAAAAATAAAGAACTGACCAGCCTGATTTCTCGACGGCGTCGCTTTCCACTTGCTGCTATGATAAGTACAATAAATGCATTAGAAGATAAACTAACGCTCTGGAAGTCTCATATGGAGAAAGATAATTTACAACATTTCCGAAATTTAAAAATGGCGATAGAAAATTATTGCGATGGAAATGCTACAACCTACCAGTTTTCTAAACATTTTGATTCCTTATTGGAAGAATTTAATACCAGATTTGACGAATTCTACGAATTATAGGTATTCTTGACGTTTTTTATTAAACCTTTCTCTCATACAGAGGAAGATGTGACTCATAAAATTGCAACATATTTTAATATTTCTAATAAGGAGGACTTAGAATTGGAAATTATAAATGTAAGAAGTAACATTGAATTAAAATCACATCATAACGAAGAAAGATTCTGGAATTTAGTGAATGATTAGCTTCCCATTGTTGACAAAATGTGCTCTGAAACTGAACTCTCTTTACGCGTCGACATATGCTTCTTGTAGCGTCTCGACAAGTAGGTAAGGCTATTCTCTCTGAGGCGTAGCTAAAAATTACTACCATGGGATCCATAACAAAGAAAGACAGAGTTCTAATTAAAAGCGAAGGCCAAATTTTTAAAACAAAAACTTAACAATTTATTAAAAAAAATAATTAACATTTAAACAGTGCAACATATTCAATTTAAAAATCCCGTGCAGATTCACAACGTACGGAGCCTAATACACACATCCCCTCAGCCCGCGTTCTCAAGCGTCTCTCCCCAATGTCTGGATTTTCAGAAGGGGTGGAGGGGCCGCAGATTATCGGCTGACAGCTCTTCTTAGACGCCGAACTTTATTACATTGCAGAAACGTTAAGAATCCCCCCCACGTGTTCCGAACTGGTGGAACCGAGCAACACATTCCTTGAAAAACACGCAGCTGTGTTTCAAGCTCTTGTCGGGTCTCGGGAAAAAATAAGACCATATTTCCAGTACGCTACATTGTGAATCATTGTTTCCCAGTATGAAATACGTAAATTCAAAGTACCAATCAAGTCTCACTGACGCTCATTTGGACCAATGCCTGAGAACAGGGAATTCAACTTTTGTGCAACACATTACAATGTCCAATATCGCATAAAAAAGATGATGCATAATACTACACTTAAGAAAATTTTCACGAGTCATGAAGACAAACTCTTGGTAACTCAAAAGAGTTTTATTAAATAGTCCTAAAGTATAATATATACAAAGAGATATGTACAACAAGTTGCCGTGGGCATGACACGGCGTTAGTAATATAGCACCAAGATGTGCTTGCAAAATCTCAACACGGAGAGATTATTCTACGCGACAATTCGCATAGCTCTACAAGACAAGACTACAGGAGAAAAACTTGGGGTGACGCTACGCCAAGCGAACGTGGGGCAGAGTGCTCCTGACCACGTGACCCTTCCTCACGGTCCCCGCTTCAACCCCAAAATATTTTACATTGTATTAATTATAATTTTTAAGATTATTTTGTTTAAATTAAAATTTGCATTTATGAATGAAATTTTATGTCGCATTAATATTTTCATGTTTAAATATTACCCCCCACTCCTCTTCTTCAACCAGCGGTGCCTGCCGTACTCCCGTATTTCTGAAATATGTCCTTCTAGTAAACAAGTAATATAAAGACAAATTTTTTTAAAGTCAATTCCTACTTAGGTCAACAAAGAAAAATTTGAGTGTGAACTAATAGTAGGAATTGAAAAAAAGGATTGCCTGCCAGAACCTTGCCTACTGTGCGAGATTAGGAGGGGGGGGGGGAAAGAGAGAGAAAAAGTTTGTCAGGTTGGGGATTCGATCTCGCAACCTACAGGACGGGAGAAGCCCGCGATACCGCAGTGCTACCGTTTACAGAGTAAGAAGAGGGAAATTAATATTCAAGAGCAAGCAAGAGACGCTCTAGGTCTAAAACTAAAATCGATTAATTAAATTTAATTAATGAATTAATATTTGAAAAAACTGTTTTAACATCAAGTGTCATCCACTACAAGTTTAAAAAAATGTATTTGAACTTGAGTGGATGAATAAAAAGTATTTTATTAACGACTGAAAATTTGAACAAGATATATATAGGGAGAGTGTGAACTAATAGTAGGAATTGAAAAAGGTTGCCGACGCCTGGTTATGTGGCTACACTCCTTGACAGCCGCCCGTTCAACTAGTTGAATCAACTAACCACCTCGTCTGAAACAGGCCTTACGGTTTTTCCCATTGTGGGATAGACTGACTGGAATTTAGCAATTGCCAGTAAATATTTAGAGAAATTTCTTGCGTACATTTCGGCAATAATACGCAGAGGTACTCATAAAGAAAATGAAACCTAAGTACAGGGTGTAATGACCCTCTTTGATAGGATGTGGTTGGTTATGAACGTTACAGCCATCTTTTGCTGCAGACAGTTTTATGAAATTCAACAAAACACATTCAGTAAATACGCAATATGTGAATTAGGGCAGTTTTCCCTCGAAATTTCTGGTTGTCATGTCCGTAGATTGTACATGATTTTTTTTTTTTTTTTTTTTAAAGATTTTAACTTACAAATACCTTTTAATAAAATGGTGTAGCATCGTTGGCGTGTTCAGGTGTTTTCAAATGCTGCATACAATTTTAAATTCTCGCATCTGGGTTTTATTGTGAAGCACCGCTAAAATTTCTTTTGACAATACGTCGAATAAGGCCTTTTTAACAAATAAAGAAAAATTAGTTCCTGAAGGTTAAGTGGAACTTGCTCCTGTTTTGACTTGACGTTAGACTTTCTACATATGTTCAATTAGTCAAAAATTTCCAAATATCGGTAGGTTAAAATATCAATCTCCAGTTAAGAAATTGTTACTAGCTGCATTCTTGAAGTACGTGTCGTTTATAGAATGGATGTGTAGCGTAAAAACAAAGTGATTTTGATGCACGACTACACATGTCTGTTCAAGAGGCCTGTTCATTTTTTAATCTGACAGTTGGAGATCATTTATACATCGCCATACCGGATTTTAAAACTTTTTTTACGTTTAAACTAAGATTAATTAAGTAGATACTTGATCCATTATGTTTCGTTTGACCTTATGCTGGCACATTTCAACAACAATGTTCTACGCCTCGCAACCCAGTAAATAAGTCATTTTTGTCCATTTGTCCTAAACAGACAGAACCTACTGCTGCCAAACCAGAGTTATGATCTATGAACAAGAGTAAAGGGATGACAGATGACAAGAATTCATTGACTTTGGAGATTACAAAGAGGGCAAAAGGATGAGTAAACAAGTTTAAAATGACAATCATGAGACTGAGAATTGGCTGTTTTGTTCTTAAAGAATGAGATTTGATGTCGCCTTTGGGAAGAACATAAGATTAGGAAGAGGATATTATGTTTCGACCTCTTCCTTGTTTTTTTTTTCTTTTACTAAAATTACCAAAAATCAATAACAAACGTTTTACTGATTGTTTCTATTTGAATGAGGATCTCGTTGAAAACATTTTTAGTTCGATCAATCACGTCAGAAATTTATAGAATTTGCGGATCACAGCTGGATTAATTCTTAAACTTGATTTAAAAGATATGGCTGATGAATCTGGTTGAATTATTAAAAGTAAACAGGATTTTCAAACCATTAATATTGTGCATGAGTTTTCATAATTTTTAATAGAACCTCCTGATATTTCAATGTAGACTTTGGAAATTTAGATTTAATTTATGTAGACTTTAAGTCTTCTGTAACTCTTTAAACACCTTGTCGAAGTTATTTCTAGAATTGTCCAGAGTCTCAATAAGTTTTATTTATCCTGCCAACAGTAGTTAAAATCAGTTAAATTATAGAGAGAATCAATATAAATTAACTGAATAAAAGCTTGTTTTTAAATCAGGCAATGATTAATATTACAGCCAATAGTTTGAGAGATGTTAAACACACACACAGATTTACTTTTGCATTTTTTAAGATATTGCCTATACAGCCATACGATAATTGCATAAAATTATCTCACCTAAAAATCATTTATTTCGTAAGTTCTTCCCAAATAAAAATTATACAGTATGAAAAATTTTAAGTACTGATGTATATATAAAGTAATATATATATATATACATACACACACACAATGATATACTCCTATATGAACAAATTTCCATGCTACAGAACTTCTTTTTATTCATGATATTATGATTTTACCTGTCCTTTCTTAAATGTTCTCTGACTTTGAAAATTTTGTTGTTTCCCAATGACACAAATAGTCAAAAACTATTCTTTGCTTAAAAAAGATCATTTTTTTCCCATTTTTGCCTTGGCAATAATAAAAAGAGAAATGAAAGTACAGAGAACTTAAATTAGCCATCCGATTTTATTATTACTGAAAAGTAAATTTTTAATTAGTGGCTAAATACCTATGATTACGGCCGAAAGGTTATATTTATTTGGTCATAGTCAACATTGATTAGTATTCTATTAAATCAAACAATATGGATTTTAATATTAGTTTGCAAATTTAAAAAATTTCTTTCATGACTTCATGCTTACAGGATTTGAGAATCATTCGAATAATAAAAAAAAATTATGATGAACGTTGCAAATATCAGAATAGTATTTCTCAAAATATTTACTCTTGAAACCTGAGTGCGATTTTGAATTCTATGTTTGTTTATATATGATGAACGCAGATGACTTTATTGGGAAATTTTCGAAATCTTTACGATTGTGTTGCAAATTCAAGGTAGTTATTATGTAAACGTTTAAAAGATGTCTATATAATTTGTGAAATTATACACATGCATAACACACTCTGCTTGCACACTGTATTTAGTAAATAATTTTGCCCAAAACATTATAGTATCTCTTATGCTAAATATGGTATTATATAGTTCCACTAAAAATTAAATGAAGAGAATTAGTTACCCCATTAGTTTTGTGATCCATATCTTACTTACATTCACTTATTAAGTTATCGTTTACCGACATGCTAGGAGTTTTGAAAGTACATAGTAAATTTAGGTCCTAAGAGAAGTGATATAAAAACTGCATATAACTAAACTCATGGCGCAACAGTCCGCTGTGGACCAAGGTCGGCGGTGCCCATCTCCGATTTCTTGACAGTGGGCTTGGGGTGCCATACAGCATATGTCTCAGTCAGGTGGTCAACCTGACGTGGGACCCCCAGAGTTTAGTTCCATAGCATGCTTGGTCTTCATTTTATCGACCCACTCAAGAGATGAAATGCTGAGTCGACCTTGCCCAGTCGAAGGGTCGAACCCTGGACCTGTGGCGTGGCAGCTTGACGCTTTTAACCGCTACATCACCGGGCTTCAAAAACTGCATATAAATACTCGAAATGTAACTTTTCATACACTCAGAATATGTCAAATATACAGCTCTATCAATTCATCAGATCACAACCTTTTCTCTACTATATGTTACTTTGGTGATGTAAGGCCTAAGATTTCTCGTCATTTTCTATTAAGCTTTACAATTTATTAAATTAAATCCTATCTAAATTGATACATTTAGCTTATATAAAACTTCTAATTAGTTTCCTTTAAACCATATGCAAGCCAGTTTTCGGATAATCCACAAAAATCATGTATGTTTAAAAATTATTTTAATTGAACCCTCTTTAAATAAACATATGTAAGCCAATTTAAAACTTTGAGTCGTATTCGGGTCCTTTTTGAGTCGAACTTGTTATCTTGCATTGTTAAATTCAACTATCTTAACATCATTGATCTGTTGCATTGAGGAATTTTTTTCAAGAAAATTGTCTGGTTCCTCATTATAGTAATTTTGCTCCATCTAGTGTATGGGCCATTTATACAGTTGTAATTTTATAACATTGATACATATTAGATGGCACATCTGAAGTATTCAATGAAGTAAATTTTGAATTCTGAATTTTTTTTTCTGAATTTTGAAAGCAAAGAGAAATTTCAGTTTCTTACTCAGCACACAAAATTTGTCTATTTTAAATACAAGGTGTCCGGGCTAAAGGTATCCAAAAGTCATGACTTATTTTTACGGAACTACCCATTAGAATTTTAAAAAATATATTTGAATAGAAAGAGCATATCACGAAGATTTAATATCAGTTATAGATTTCTATCATAGTATCGTAGATTTCGATGTGTGCACCTTTTGTAGCACGACTAACGTCTAAATGGTAATCCAAGTCTCTCCAAGTGTTTCGTAGCATATCAGGCGTTATTAGACTTTTTTACTTGAGGATTCATTAAATCCGTTGTGTATAAACAAAAAAATTGAAACTGTGGATGAGTTGAAGAAGCGTATCATTCAACCCATTCGTGTAATAACTCCTGATATGCTACGAAACACTTGAAGAGAACTGGATTACCATTTAGACCAGAGGTGGCCAACACGCGGCACGCGTGCCACAGTGTGGCACGGCGGCGTTTTACAGTGGCACGCGGAGACTTATTGAAAAATTAAGAAATTTGAAAAAATAATAATTTGTCAAAATCTGTAAAAACCCTACTCATACGCTACTGAAAATAACAGCGCAGGAATATATGCACCTTTAAGCCTATAACAGTTACCCTATAACAGTGCACCTTATTATATTTTTTGTATGCTGGAAAAGTTGGAAGTGGCACGCATATTTTTTTTTCAGATAGTGGCACTCTTCCCAAAAAGGTTGCCCACCCCTGGTTTAGACGTTTGTCGTGCTACAATAGGTGCACACATCGAAATCTATAATACTATGATCGAAGTGTATGATTGATACTAACCTTTAGCTTACGGGGCCCATTTTTACGATTCCCTCTTTAGAACGGGTAATTTCTTACCCCACTTTGTAAGAACGGCCATTAAGAGGCATATATATATATATATATATATATATATATTATTCTTGGGTCATATGCTATCCCACCCCGTAAGAAAAAGGTTAAAACCTAGTGATATGTCCTTTCTGTTTAAATATTTTTTTTAAAAATTCTAATGGGTAGTTCCATAATAAATAAGTCATGTCTTTTGGATACCTTTAGCCCGGACACTCTGTATATATTCAAAGTGAAGACAAAAATAATGCATTGTATTTTACGACTAATAACGTATTTCCAGTTACGCATTAGTAATAAAACGACAGCTGAACACGCATGTTCCCTATTTACTTCGAAAAATAACATGATAAACCCGATGGCTAAATTGGATTAGTATTTAGTCAAAGAAAAAAAAAATGGTTATTTGACGTGGTACGCTATTGAATAATTTTTCTTGCTTTATAGACAACAATTACTTCCTGACTCTCTACCCCGAACCGACTGCATAAAATTCCGCAGCAACAAACATCCTGCACATATCTAGCATAATTTCCATCTTCTCCCTTCACCCTTCAGCTCCGTAACAAAGTCATCTAAAAAATGTCCTCCACCATCACCGGAGCTCTGCGATGTTTCCCAGCTGACTGCCACCCATCAAAACTTTAAGCCATTTAGCACCGAGCGGCCCCCGCTCGTGATAAACACGGGGCGCAGGGCCCATAAACATGCCGGGGCCGAAGGTAAACACGGCGCCGCGTGTAGTTTAAGGGCGTCCCATTCCCGGTAATGCGGCGCCATACGTTACACCGTTTTCGATAATATATTACTTATATTATACACATTATGGTTCGGCGGCGAATCGTTCTTGTCACTATAAGGCAGAGTTGATTAAATGCCAGGGCTCCCCTAGTTCGGCGCGGTAGACGGGGCAATGCGCCCTGCAAATTTCTGATAGGGGGCAGAAGGGTAGTAGAATCGCTTTACACAAGCGCGAGCTCTTTAAAGCGGGATGATGAAATCATGGTTTTGAAGCAATTATGACAGGCTACTGGAAACTGCTTCAAGCAAACAATTAAGTTAGCCCGAGCACAAGCCGATTGATTTTAAAATATAGGATTTTGTATCGAGACGGCTTGATTTCTCGTGTTCATCTGTTATCGTAGTTTACGCCATTTTGAAGCGAATATCTTTTGAGTAAATTAATAAGTACATTCACATTTGCCTTTTATGTTCATTCACTTCTTGGAAGGCAATAAAATGCGTATAGCTCCTAGAAAGTTTGTGCGCATTTATGTGAGAGTGGATACGTATGAGTACATAAGTATTTACAGCTTAATATTATTCAAATGTATGTTTCAAGAGGATTATTTTAATGCAAAATATGTTACTAAAATTTGGTGAACTCATTTACCCCAGTTATATATAGAGTGACTACTTTGCGATGAATTGAATGTATAGGTGCATTTGGAAGACACGAGACCATCAAGGGTACAATAATAAACGGTAGTGTAATTATACAATGCCAGGGTTTTGTAAATTGAATTTCAAGGGTATTTAATCGGTCAACGTTCACCACCCAATATAATAACCAAGACGGACCAATACAAGGATATAACTTCCAACATCGCATGATTGCTGATGTAAGACCAGCTGGATCCACTGTGAACATGTGGTTTTCTTAGCAGAATTGCTCGTATGAGCAGAAAATGCTGACAAGTAAAAAATCATAGAACAAAAGACACTCTTAGGGCAGAAACACTGTGCTAGCAAAGGGACTTCAACAACACTTAAGCAGGATTATACAGGCTAAACGGTAGAAAATAATTCACGAGACAGCAATTTAACAGCCGTCGATTTTGGGTACAGATAATTTTGGCCTACACTATGTGCTAGAAATTTTCCCATGTTAGCTAGAAGAGTCAGCGACTTGTATGGCAACCGCTCCTTTCGATTCGAAACAAAACAAAACAAAACAAAAATAATTCAATAGGGATAAGCATTCAATGCACCCTTAATCACCCGATAACGATAGGTAAAAACATGGTGTAATTGGAATCGCGTTTTTCCCTTCGCTGTATTGGTGGGTGTATATGACATAAACAATATGGACCTGTATTGTGTAATTACCACAGTATAGACTGCTGTCGGCTCTGTTATTGCTGAGGTTACGTTTTCAGGTAAGATGTCAGATACCTTGATGCAGATAGGCACTGCCCGAATGATCTTTTGTGCAGAAATATTTTTACTAACCATGTCCAAGTACCCTTCAAGGCCATTAACTTCCCTCTAGGATATGACCACTTTCAGCATTAAGCCTTTTAAGCTTTGTAAAGATGCTACAATGCTCATTGTAGGAATAAGTGAAAGCATTTGCTGACCATCCATGGGCCACAGCAGTTATTTCGATCTTAATTCCATATGTGGGATGAAGTTGTACAGGATGCTCAAATATTACCATAGCCACCGGACAACATTCAGCAGTCACAGAATGTCATCCATAAAGCATGGGAAGGCAATCTTGAACAGTGGTTTGAAACATTGATGGAATGCGTACCAAGCTGAATGCGAGAGAGCCAGGGGAGGTCCATCCCGATGCCTAAAAGATGTACCTAATAAAACGATCTTTAGGTGAATTAAAAAAAGGTTCTCTAAGCAATCGTTTATTTGGGATTAAACTATGATCCAGGGTTTCGACACAGCATTCAGTCCAGACGCCAACATGACTGTCAAACATTAGTGTTTCGCTGATCAGGTGTACGGACTGTTATTCTGGAAAAATATTGTCAGGATGGATTGAAATCAATTTCTGGATTTAACTGTATGTAAGAGATTGTGCTTTTCCCTTGAAAATGTTTATTCACACGGCCTAGCAAGAATTACCTTGCTCACAAACACACCTTTCCACCTAATATATAAACAAGCGTATTATAAGGGCTTTACTCAATTAACTATATAGTATAACTAACGTAAGGGAGCATTCGTCAATCCAAACAATTAAAATTGTTTCCAAGACTCCGCAACTATTGTGATTTGAATCCTCTCTCTGAATTCGAGCCAGTTGATGGCCGAATGGCTAGGGCGCTGGCATTCGGTTCAGGTCCTGTGGGTCCCACTGTTGGCATGAATGTTTGTAGCCGTTCGGAATCGTCTTTATACTGCAGGTCCCGGTCACAAACACACCTTTCCACCTATTAGCCCTTATGTAGCAAAAAGTTGACCGTAGCACTCCAAACCAAACCAAACCTCTCTGAATTCGAACTCCTGAAAAATGAAATCATATTCCCAGTTTTCATTTGTGTGTAACAGCTAAAATTGCAAAAATTTTTTACGTTTATTTTCAGTCAGTAAAAGTGTAAAGGATATGAATTATTCAATGATCGTTAAACGTTTATTTAATAGCCAAATGCTTAGAACAGGGTTATTCTGTAAGACCTCTTTGTGTACTGCATATCAGCGGTGAAATGATTAATTTCTGGTTATACCGTTGAAACAGATACTTTTACAGTTAAATGAATAAAATATGTATGGTAAAGAAAGCTAAGCTGACTTGCTAGAAATAAGCCATCATATTTTGCAGCGACAATATATGAGATGTTAGAGAAATCGGAAACTCTGAAAGAAAATGAATACAGTTTAGATGAAAGGGATGAGGTATTTACATAACTACAAACAATACATATCATCTGTATCGTAAGATTCATTTATGTATCTGAAAAAAATGCGTTAATTAAAATAAAATGAGGAAACGACTTAAATTTATAACGTTTCTAGGCGTATCGTAAGATATTCAGTGGTTATATACAAAATAAGATCTTGGCGTAATCTTTTGGAATGGGGCATACCTTATGTAATCTTGGACTTGTAAAAGAAACTAACTTCTCATTTCACTCAGGGAGAGTTGAGGGAATTCTCTTTTCTTTACTATAGAGTGAACAATTTAGGTGTATTGTCTATCATTTCTCTAAGGTAAAGAGCAATTCAAAAGCAAGTCCGAGGAAGGTTGCATTCTGTTAAAAGAGTGAGATTTCATTTGGAAGTACTTTTAGTGTGTGTTTGCGTTGTACATTCATAGCAAGGAAATTTTTTTGCGTGTTTGTTAAAGATTTAGTGATTAACAAGCAGATTTTCAAATCAAAGAATAATTACAAAGAGCGATAAAAATCTGATAAAATAAATTCGAAAAAAATCTTAACTTTAATAAAATTTGGTTATGAGTTTAAAAAAGGATCACTGAAGCTGAAATGTTTTCGAATCCTCTGCAAAACAGTTACAGCTATAGAAAAAACATTTGCATGAATATGACAATTATCTATATAAAATAAAACAGTTCCGAGACTGACTGATGACGCTCAGACCAAACCGCTAGACCTAAAGGGCTGAAATTTTGTATGGCGATTCTTCTTATAGTGTAGGGCTGCATTAAGAAAGATTTTTGAAAAAATTCCTCTTTAGGTTTTCTAAAATTTAAATTTTTCAGCTGTTTTCGTAACATTCTTTAAAGCTTGCATTTAAAATAATAATCCAAGGGTTATAAAATTTACATCACGAGTAAGATCATAAAAATTCCTTTAAAATGAAATCTCTTTCAAATCTATCTCCATTTTCTGCTTTTTGGGGAATTTTTAAAGATTAATTTTTAGAATTTAATTTATTAAATGCTGATCACGATATTTCTTTTCTTTTTCTGATACTTCAAATTAATGTTGCGTCTCGTGCATAACAACGAAATAAATTGACAAAAAAATATTAAAATTGGGTAAAAGATAGAATTTACCACTAGACTCATTGAGATGGAAATTTTTTAATAATTTAATTCAAATTAGTATATTTTATGGATATTAAACATGCAAATTAATTGCATACATTGACCATTGTATTTAAATTGACCATTTTATTTAATTTTAATATTTTCTTCTACATTATTTTGTCTATAAAAATATCCGTTACGATTTTTAAAATTTTTTTGGGTATTAATTGTGTACATTGACCGTTGTATTTATTATAAATATAAATATGTATATATATATTTTTTTTTGGGGGGGGGGCTTTAATTGCATACATTGACCGTGGTATTTAATTTTAATGTACTCCATAGCGAAGCACGGGTATTCAGCTAGTGAACAATAAAACAATTACCATTATATATGAACACTGTGGAACCGCAGAGTTTTACTCTCTTATAACGTTAAGGCTGCTGTGTACTAACCCTATTGGATTCGCTGACCTCAACGTTAACCTATGGAGGAAACGTGTCTACTATTTACTTCTACACAAATGGTAATACTTAAACCAAAATGATCGTTTCAATTAGCCTGAACTTTTCAGCATCTCACAACAGGTTTCATTTTATAAATTTCGTCCACCAAAGGAATTTATGGGCCTTTAAAACACATTATACCAGATTTTTTTGGTCGAATAAATTAAAAAATATTATTTGCATTAAAAAAAACGAAAAATACCCGGAGGTGTAACATTTTTTTTCTATATTACGGAGTACAATTAAAAAAAAAAATCTTTAAATCCAAGTCGGCAATCCTTGGACAAATTTTCTACATAGGTTAACATTGAGGTGAGCAAATCCAGTAGGGTTAGTACACAGTAGTGATGCGACATCGATAACAAAACATCGATGTTTTGAAACATCGATATTCAGTATTAAAACATCGATGCTAATAAAATATCGCCCAAAAATCATCGATGGTTTTAAACATTGATGTTTCAGAACATCCATTTTTTAAAATTGGTTTAGTAACCTCTAACATTATGGTTACTTCGGTTAGTCGTGTGTGTGTGGGGGGGGGGGGGAGATTTAATTTTACTCTCTGATTGGGCTGACACAATTGACAAAAACTTGGTTGTTTTTGCCTTGGGCTACATTGATGACTCAAAATTCTCGTTGTAAATATTTCCATGTTTTGCCTTTAAATGTCCATATAAATTCGTGGTATTGCCAGAAGTTTTGAGGGACTTAAGGCAAATATTGCATTTCGCTAATTTGTCAGAGGTTTTGCAAAAATATTTCCAAACGGTACTTTTAGGAGGCATCTTACAAATAATATTAGCGTCAACTTATACAAAACCAGAACAAAACAAAATCTAAAATGGCTGCTTACGTGTATATGCTATTTATAAAATAAAACCCCATCGAAGGTTCTGGAGTGTCAAGAACATTCCAAGCGCTCTGATTGGTTCACTGGTTGTTGATTAACATTTGTCTGTTTGCTAAGGAATCGTTCCCCATTTTGTATTCATCCTTTACAGAATTCAGACTTACATTTACTGAGTGTAAAAATTATGCTACGTGGTAATTTTTTTTATTATGGTACTTTTTCATTTAAAAAAACATCGAGACAACGTAAAACATCGAGCACAAAACATCGATGTTAAAAAAATATCGGCTTCAATAAATCGATGTTTAGAACATCGATGTTTTTATCAAAACATCGACATCGATGTCGCATCCCTAGTACACAGCAGCTATTGGGATGATTTTTTTTAGAATAGCTCAATAAGTCGGTATATATCTTAAGAAAATTTTCAGCATGTTCACTTTATAAATTTTTCACAATATTGCCTTCATCACAAGACGACTAATGGCGGGTAATAGTCTAAAACCCACACGCCGGACATTTTATTCGTGCATGTAATGTATGTAAGATAAAAACTAATGACATAAGATAAATGCATAAGGCTCTCCTAGCCGAAATTTAAATTACACACGTTGCCTATCCCAAACAATTCTCTTTTTTGGATGCATCCAGTGCATTACAAGCAAGCCGAGTCATCTGGTCAGTCAATGCGTTTGAAGATTAATTGCTATCGGAAAAAGTATTAGACAACAAATAAATTACATAACCGAGGGAAGCGACACCCTGTCTTTTTGTAACCCGCCTTCTTGAGTGTCAAAAATCGTTGTTTGTTTTGCTCGTTTTAAATGCAGACTTCGATTCTGCATTCAAAAGCGTCAGGCGAAATGAGGGGAATAATAGCTCTTAACGCTGTTTTGCTCATAAAGCGCTGTAAATTGTTTACGGATAAATATTTCACGAGACTTTCCAGTCCTGGGTGCAGGGCATAATCACTTGGCATTAGCTCTAAGGTAATCGGCCGTGAGCTTTAAACGGTTAATTTAAGAAGTTAACATGGGTTTTTTTTTTGCAGTTTTATCTTTCTTCATTAAATGGCTTTGTGACTGAGCTCAGTTAAAAAAAATATAAAAACTGAATGACTTTTTTTTTTGTTGTTACTCTGCGTATTTACAATTGTCTTTATTGATTAATGCATCAGTGTGAAATTTTTTGTTTGTTTTTGCGTGAAAAAATGCACAGTTAACCATTTTCTAACTTGCTTTGGTGTTAAATGAAGAGGCAAGATATCAATTTACTCAAACTATGCCTGCCATTCAGGTAATGTAGTTGACAACGTCTGGAACGAAAAATCTGAGAAAATTATTTTTTATCGCCTCTGTTTATAGGTTCGAGTTATAATGTTTGGTAATGAACTGTTGCGATAAATTCTACTTGAACAGTTTTGCATTATTTTTCCTGTTTTATTTTTTTCCAAATGTGGAAGAAAGCGATCACTTCTTTCGAGTTAGGTAATTTACCGTCATTTTTTATTCCGTGTTATAAACTGTTACGTTTTTAAGGGAGGTTTCCTGAGGACTTGATTTATGATGGATGCTGGGTATTTACTGCAAATAATGGTAACTTAGAGAATGAAATTTTTTGACGGGAAATTTATAATGAATTTTTAGTTACTTATGCAGAAACATTTGTTTGCAAAATACTCTAAAATTATTAGCATTTCATTGACAGATGTGGAAACTGCTTTATCTACACGAAGTTTATAATTTTTTTCTATATCATTTTGAAGAAGTTTCCACCTACACTAGAAAAAGTTGGGATTATAAGACGCTTCGACTGAAATTTTGATGCTATTTTTATATTATAGACACGTGTAATGAATCTTGTCACTGATTCTTTATATAATTTTCTGTGCCCTTCTCCGATAAGTAAATATTGTTTAAGGTATCGCAGATGTCAATTTCTGAGACTAAGTTTTGTCGAATGATGTTTTGTTTAGATGTCAGTCAGTTGTATAATCTTGTTTTGATGTCAGTCAATTATATAAGCTGTCGTTTTTGTGTTTCCTTTCGTACTTACAACTTTTCTTCGGAGCAAATAAGAAACAGGACCTGTCACAAATTAAATTGGGGTGCGCAGTTGAGTTGAATGATAATGTTATTTTGGCGTCAAACAGTTGCACTTGCTCTTCTTTTGTCTTTATAATTTGGAATCATCTGAGTGCAGGGGCAATAAACGCATTAAAATCGTTAACAGTCCCAATCCGACATTCAGTTGAGCCAACAGATAAAGAGATTTTTGACATCAGAGGCACTTCAAGGACAATGTTATCTACGCATATTTTTAAGTTTTTTTTTAGGGTGCAAAGATTACAGAGTGTTACCAACGAAAAGCTAAAGTTTAACTACGTTTAAAAGGACATCATTTTGACTTCATGTTCTGGTTTTAAAATTTGATATACTGTTACTTTTCGTACATATCATTGTCATTCTTCTGAATCAAAAGGTGAAACGACGGTTAGCAATCGAAGTTTGAGATTCAGCATTGTTAAATTTTAACCTTATATTGATGTCAGGATTTTACAGATGGATTTGATTGTTTTAGGTTATCACTGCTGTGTGATTAATAAAAGCATAACGATATAGGACCTCAGTTACAATAACGATGTTTGAGTTCACCAGATTATTATGTAAGTTGTTACTACCACTATACCTTTTTTTACTTGCTTTTGTTCTTACTAGCCTGATTTTTTAAGACCCAAGAAAGAATATGTTATAAACACTTCTTTAATTCAACAATTGGTTCGAGACATGTAGTCACACTTTTCGATTTATTGTGGAGTTGAAGTTTTCAATTACGTGTCAGTTCTGATCGTCAGAGGTAAACCATCATAAGCAAATTTTCTTCATTTTTGTTGTAAGTGACTCCTTTTGGATGGAGCTTCTTTGAGGAAAACTGTCCTATGTGCAAAAGAAGATGGTGGGTGAAATATAGACTTATAAATTATCGCATATGTAAGTCCTGATGAGAGTTAAACCATCACAAAGCTCTCCTGAAAGATGGGAATTTTGCACATATATGACGGTTTACCTCTGACATTGCAGAACTTTCCACAAGTTTTCTGAAAGCGGTGCAAAGAGCGTTTAAATGTTACAAGCTTCATCATTATGATTTTTAGAAAATGAACATGTGCAAGGTTACTGAATTTCTATACGGGGTCGTAACCCCCCACCACGAAAAAAAAAAAAAAAGAATATTTACAATTTTCTGAACGATATCCCCCGGCGATTTTCGATTGGTTAATGCTCTGGTCATAGGTATCAGTGTGTGAGTGTACATGACCATGGTTTGTATGAATAGTTGGTCAACTAAAAATGACCATAACGCTCCCGTAAACAACTCAACCCATCGACCTACCTTAGATCTTTAGTAGCCCAGAGGTAGCCAAGTGCTAGTGCGTTGGCTTTCGGTACTGAGTTTGCTCGGATCGAATCCCGACAAGCACAATTAAATACCTTCGTGTCTAGGCCGGATATGGGCACGTTAAATCCGTAGACAGGAAAGTCAGTGGGTGGGAAGGTACGATCCCCCCAGATGTCACCCATGGGGGAGCTCGGTGAAAATTGAGGTGGCACCTGGCTAAGTCGGACTTCGACCATTGTGGTGCCATTATGAACCGGAGCCGCACCCTTCAACTCACAAGCCTATATAGACCTGGTCTGGAATCCATTCCGGCCTGCCGGCATATTCAACAACAACAACAAATATCGCACCCGGGCGAGAAAAGGTGACACAAGTAAAAAAATGGCAATTTTGAGGTTATGCCATTGAAAGTATGTATGAAGTGCCCCATCGTGCACGAAAAACGTCGCATCTCTATCTTGCAATGTGTCCACCTGAGGGCAGTAGTATCAGTTTTACTGTAATGCTAGTTCAAGCTGTATATTATTCTTTAAGTTGATTTTTCTCGAATGCTGCATTTTTGAGTTGTGTCACTTATCTTGGCGGGGTGCGATATCTTTAGTAAGATTTGAAAATTGGAGATTTGAGTTCAAACAAATGGAAAATTTCCGTGAAAAAAAGTTGGATGTATTTCCTTAAAAAATGCGATGTGTTTCTGTACGTGTTGATTCAGGACTAAAATGTCCTTTACAGGTTTAGACAGCAAATTTGTAATTTTCTAAAAAAATATCCAAGATGAAGTAATGAAATATTATGTATTTTTTTTAATCAGTTTGAAAAGGATCTGGAAAGCAATTGCCAGTCACTTAGTTAAAATACCTTTTCCCCCATGTATTAGGTTGGTTTGGAGCACTATGGTAAATTTTTTGCTATACGAGGGCTAATTATACGGGACCTACAGTTTAAAGCCGATTCCGAACGGCTCGAAACATCAATGCTAACAGTGGGACTCGAACCCACAGCATCTGAACTGAATGCCAGCGCCCTAGACATTCAGCCATCACCTGGCTCCCCATGTATTAACACTTCCTTTTTATTCTGCAGCCGAAAACCAAATAACAAAACAAAAAAAAAAAGCCACTTTCATTATTATTATTCTCCGAGTGTGCGCGGAATTTGTGACGAACGTTCAATTATTCGTTAATTTTCCCCAAATTATTACTTTTAAGTCGAAAACGCTGCACTTTTAAATGGGGAAAACTTTCGAAATACTCCACTAAAATTTTCCTTAAAACAGTGAAAGACGTCGTCATCATCCAAAGGCGCTCAATGCATTTTAAATGTCGCATATCTCTTATTTTAAACTATTCCCTCTCAAAAAGTATTTCGCCTTATGCCGGGGGAAACGCACGGAGCCGATGATGAATACGTAAACACATTTGAGAAAATTACTCAAAATCCCAATTATAACGAATCTCGCCAAGAATGACAAATCCTTTAGGCATTTTCCCACCCATACATTTCGAGTGAATCTTGAAACTTTGAAGCAAAATTTATACACGGCAGTCTTTTAAGTTGGCACTCACGTCAATAAATTGGTTTCGACGGTTTCAGACACGGAGACGTCACATTAAACCAAAGACAATCTGTTGATTTGGCGCCGCTGCGAATGTGAGCCTTAAGATGTGCCTCCCCCCCTTCCTCACATAACTCCATAAATCTTATTGGTTTAGGGATCCACCCTGAAGGGGCAGTGAAAGATTGTGAGGAAAGAGCCGCAAGAAGAAGAGATGGACTAAATACCTTGGGAGGGAATGTCCGTCGCCACGCTGAGCTATTTTCAGGTCCGAGTTCTGAACGAATCGGAACGGTCTGTTGAAGCCGGAAAGAACAATCAGGGCCTTAACTAGAGGAAAATAGTGGGTGTGGGGGATATTAATCTTTTTGCGGGAACTAAAAAATAACTGAGTTATAAATGGTGAAAGTGAACCATTTAATGGTGAACAAGATAATAAATTCTAACTGATATAAACGTGTTTTTTTTGGTGCTAAAATTCAAAGGAATCAATGAACTCCTTTTAAGGCTGTAAAATCAGTTCCAAAGTAAGGATGCGACATCGATGTCGATGTTTTCAAAACATCGATGTTTTGATAAAAACATCGATGTTTTAAACATCGATTTATTGAAGCCGATGTTTTTTTAACATCGATGTTTTGTGCTCGATGTTTTTTTTAATGAAAAAGTACCGTAATAAAAAAAATTTACCACGTAGCATAATTTTCACACTCAGTAAATGTAAGTCTGAATTCTGAAAAGGACGAATACAAAAGGGGGAATGATTCCTTAGCAAACAGACAAATGGCAATTAACAACCAATGAACTAATCAGAGCGCTTGGAATGTTCCTGACACTCCAGAACCCTCCATGGGGTTTTATTTTACAAATAGTATATACACGAGTGCATCCAATTAAGTTTTTGTTTCGTTCTGGTTTTATATAAGTTGACGTTAATATTATTAGTAAGATGCCTCCCAAAAGTACCGTTTGTAAATATATTTTTACAAAACCACTGACAAATTAGCGAAATGCAATATTTGCCTTAAGTCCCTCAAAACTTCTGGCAATACCACGGATTTATCTGGACATTTGAAGGCAAAACATGGCGGTATTTACAACGAGAATTTTGAGTCATCAATGTAGCCCAAAGCAACCAAGTTTTTGTCATTTGTGCCTGCCCAATCAGAGAGTAAAATTAAATCACCCCCTCCCCCCTCGACTAACCGAAGTAACATTAATGTTAGAGGTTACTAAACCAGTTTTAAAAAATGGATGTTCTAAAACATCGATGCTTAAAAACATCGATGGTTTTCGGGCGATGTTTTATTAGCATCGATGTTTTAATATTGAATATCGATGTTTCAAAACATCGATGTTTTATTATCGATGTCGCATCACTATTCCTAAGCACATTGCTGAAATACTAATGCTGTTTAAATGCTGATTTTACTCCTCCCTAATTCTATGTAGCTTAATCTATATATGTAAAACAGTTCCGTAACTGACTGACTGACATACAACGCAAAGACCAAACCGATGGACCTAAAGGGCTGAAATTTTGCATGGCGATTCTTCTTATAGTGTAGGGGTGCACTAAGAGAGATTTTTGAAAAATTCTTTTTAGATTTTATAAAATTAAATTTTTAAGCTGTTTTTGAAACATTCCTTAAAGTTTACATTTAAAATAATAATTTGAGGATTATAAAATTTATATCACAAGAAAGGCCACAAAAATTCCTTTAAAATGAAATCTTTTTCGAATCTTTATCTCCATTTTCAGACTTTTGGTGAATTTTTAAAGATTAATTTTTTGAATTTAATTTATTAAATACTGATCACGTGGTTTCTTTTCTTTTTGTGATACTTTGAATTGATTCATCGTCACGTGCATAACAACGAAATAAAATGACAAAAATATTTTTTTTTCTAAAGCGGCAGACGATTGGACATTATCAAAAAAATATTAAAGTACAGTAAAAAAAAAAATGTTCCTCAATAACTATATTAACTGTACTAAATTCTTTAGTATGTTCTATTAGATTTAATATAAATATTTTCTTCTACATTATTTTGTCAATAAAAATATCCGTTACGATTTTTTTATAAATATATATATATATATATTTTTGGCATTAATTGCATACATTGACCGTTGTATTTAACTTGAATGGACACCGTATAGAAGCACGGGTTTTCAGCTAGTAATATATATATATATATATATATATATATATATCTTATCTTATCTAAAACATAAAGTTAAAAGCAAAGAAAACTATGGATGTTTTAAATATAGGTAACGAAATCACTCAGGATGCAGCAACGACTAGTGAAGTCAGAAAACTATACGATATTAGCAATAATCGAGAAATTTTGAATCTCCTGATTAAGAGCGAATTCGTATAACTTCTACATTATCTATAGTTGGGCATATACTTAAGAATGCAGCCTTGATGTATAGTAATTCATGCATGGGGTAATTCTTAGCTCAAAATGTTTAGTTCAATGGAACTTTGTAAAACTTTAAGGTTTATTTACTTCGTTTTTTATTTTCCTTCTTTTTAACGTAGGATTACGTTCCTCCATAACGGTTCTCCGGAAAGTAAAATTTCAGATGCTAAAACCACCCGTCCGTACCTCGCGAGTTATAATTTCGGCAGCGCGCCAAACCCAGTCTGTATCTCTTGGACCAGCAGTAAACAGTTAAACAGAAAAGAACCAAAATGCGTCAAAATTTTGACATACATACATATATATATATATATATATAGACACATATATATAACACATACTTACATACATATATACATACAAAAGAGGTAAGCAACGATAAGTAATCCTACGTTAATAACCCGCGGTAGTTTCGTTAGAAGAAACTACCTGAATTTTTTTTTTGTTAATTTTAGCTACAATATCATTTCTCAAGCTTGAAAACTATATTAAAAAAACATAAGTATTATATTTGCATTTGATTTCAGCTTTGCATAAATCACAATTGAGTGACATACAATAAATTTACTAAGGCAATTTTTCACACTGTTGCCCTTAAAAAAAAAGCTTAAAGAAAATCGAAGAACTTACTTCCCTTAATTCCCAAATAAGAGTGATCCATTTAAAAGAAAATTTCGATGAGAAAGCTTGTTTGCTTGCTACAAAGGACTTATTATTAAAAAAGAGTTAGAAAAATGCGTTTGGAAATTTTTTTGATTTCTTATTTAATATTGCCACCCATATTGTATAGTGGTTAACGTTGTGAGCTTCTATAAAGTTGACCCTTATTCGAGTACCGGCTAGGGCATGGAAGGTTCCTTGCTATCCTCTCACAGAGAGTAGCGTTAGTTCACCTATATGGTGCTGCCATGGTAAAGCAGACACCAAAACCTCTCGTTTTGGATATATCCTAGAGACAAGCACATGTCGCGTTAGGGAAAACTAAAATTAATTTTCTACTTTAAACGATATGAGGGGAGGATCAAGAGGTTGTTAGAGGAGTTTAAATCACCTAGATTCCCTTTGGTTATGACAATGGTTTTATAACATCTCCTTATTCCATGCTTATTTTATGTATAAATACAAACTCTTAGTATATATCTGCGGCACCCATGCTGAATTAAAGTACATCTACAGTATCGATATATATATATAATAGACTCTTCAAACTCACGCATACCGTATCTACGCGTGTATAGGCCACACTTTTATTCCATAAAATAGGTCGGTAAAAATGGGGTGCGGCTTATACACGGAATTTTAAAATTAAATACATTAAACACTTTTTAGTTTAGAACACTTTGCTACCATAAAATATAAGTATCTATATACCTTACATCCTATTACACCGTATAATGGCCTCGGCAATTCAATGTATTGTAAAAATTGTTTGTATATATTATACCTTAGGACTATTTAATAAAACTCTTTTGAGTTCCAAAGAGTTTGTCTTCGTGCGAAATAATTCCTAAGTGTATTAGTATTTATATATATATATATATATATATATATATATATATATATATAATCATTTTTTTACACTGTAGTTTCACCACCATCAGCTGAGGCTGTACCTGATATTGTTAGGCCAGCATTGAATTCTAAGGAATGTGCGTCATTGCTACATTCTGTTGAACGATGCTACTTTAAGTCTACAACGGAATTCACGAAAAAACTGCAAAAGACTGGAAAAAAATCCTGCTTAGTTGATTGCGGATTTGCGAATATTCAAAAGCCCCAAAATCAAGGTTTAATGTTTCATTATTTGTCTCACAAAACACATGTGTATAGCATAGAAAAATATATAAAAATGTAATAACATAAGATTAGAAAAATGCATGCATATTCGAAAGTAACAGGCACTTTATACATATTGTAGAAATATAATATAGTAATATATACGTAGTTTTAAGACAAGATGATGATCCATTGCTAATGAGAATACAGCCATAAATCTTTTTCTTCATTTGAGCTAAGGTATTGCCCTTCTTTTTGTAAATAAATATATATACTATTGTAGATGATATGTAATTGAGGCTATTATGAGCGATACATCTTTCCCCCCCAGAAAATTATAATTTATAAAAAGAAATTATAAACAGTCGAACCCCGTTATAACGAACTTCAAGGGACCAAAGGTTTTGTTCGTTATATCCGAACCGTTAAGAAAAATTTTCACAAAATGCATAACTCATTCGTTGCAATGTGTATTCAATAATGATATATTAAAAAATGATAAAATCTATTTTGAAAATGATCATTAATGAATTAAATCGACTAAAATCGATTACATTAAAGTGACACAATACTAATTAAATTACGTACTATAGGAAAATGGTGGGACCAAAATTTTTGTTCGTTATATCCATGAGTCTATTATATACCGGGTTCGCTATAACGGGGTTCGACTGTACGTTGTTTTGAGATAAGATGATGATCCATTGCTAATGAGAATACAGCCATAAATCTTTTTCTTCATTTGAGCTAAGGTATTGCTCTTCTTTTTGTAAATAAATATATATATTGTAGAAGATATGTAATTGAGGCTATTATGAGCAATACAACTTTCCTAAAAAATAATAAAGAATAGTTATAGTTTTCAGTTAAATGTTTTTACCCCTGTTTAACATTTTTCAAATCAGAATTGCTTACAATTGCACTAGACACGGTTAGCTGACACTGGATCAACTGAACCAGAAGATCGCTGTTCAAGCAGAATAAAAAAATAGGGAAATTTTGGAAAATAAGAAAACGAACTAACTACTGCCTCATATGATCTAGTTGATAACCTGGAATCAGATGAATTGTTGATAAAAAAAACCTTCATATATTTTACTCTGAAACAGTGTGTTTGGTAAATCCTATTTTGAATAATTCATGGAAGAAGAAATTCTTCGTATTCTGTAATCCAGCAGCCATCATCATCATTATCATGTTATAATGGTCTCGAATTCGATTATATCGGAGTTTCTTATAAGAGGTCTAAAACATTAAGACATCAAATCTGTTCACAATGACATCATGATATTATCAGTTACGAAAAAAAAAATGTGAATGAATCAAAGAGTAAAGCAAACACGCAGTTGATTCATAATCTTAGTATCAAAGAAAGGACCATTTGGAGAAATATTTATGGATGATTTACCATATGGTGTTTCACTTCGTTGAACATCACCCCGAAAGTGTAAAACATGGCTTGGCCATCATGATAATCAATGCAGCTTGAACCTGCTGAAGATCTTAGGGAAGCTCTACGACATTAGATTTATTATTTCATCCTGTAGATTTTGGAAGCTTAGTTCTGATCTACTGCAGGCGTGGCTTTTGCTCACCAACACTAATATTTTTCACGACAAATTGTTGTCTGCTTGGTTAATCACTGTTAGAATCAACCATATCATTTTGGCATGAGCGATGGAAAACCTTGTTATGGGCATCTTAGCATTCAATCTTTAAGGATCAATTTGAGGTGCTGGTTGTTTAAACTACTTCGACAGAGAAGATTTAGAGTATCTTTGCGAAATATATCATCATAGAAATCATCCAGTGCTTCGATTATGAAAGAGGGGGTCACAATAAGTAGGTGTTACGAATACTTTATAAACATTATTTATATATATATATATATATATATATATATATATATATATATATATATGAGAGAGAGAGAGAGTATTACGAATTTTACGAGTCTATGTTAATCTTGCTTAATATGAGAGTTATCGCCAAATTGGCGATGGATTTGGTGACTTATTTTGGTTGTCAAATTTCGGGATATTTCTCCACATTTGGCGATATGGCACCACATGGTCGTCAACTTGCCTCTAGACCTTTCTAGAATCTTCTAGTGATATCTAGCTGGTTGACCGATAGAGGGCGCTTTGGAAGTTCATAAATATATATCTGACATTGGCATAGGAACTCTGTGTGTGTGTGTGTTCTTTTCTGTTGAGAATTGAATGTATTGAAAGTGTGTAGGTGTATATTGTATTGCAGACTCTGTTATCCTGACTTGTGTTTTTAGAGTTTTCTGCTGTATAGAAGACAGTTGTTACGTGTTTTCTGTTTGAATTTGTGTATGCACCTGAAGAATTTACAGAATAATACATTTTATTTTCCAAATTATTGATAAAGAGAAGTACCTAAAGAGAGGTACCGGAACGTCATTCCGGCGCGTTCCGCCTCAAATCTAGTCCTGTATATTTAAATATATATATATATATATATATATACACACACACAGTGGAATCTCGATCGATCGTTTACGGATCCATCGTTTTTCAGTATGTCTCGTTCATTTTATCCAGTCACAACGATCATATTGCTTTGTTATGTTTCCGCATCTATCGTTTTCCCGCATTTATCGTTCATTTCAATCGGTCCCTTGAAAAACGATAGATCGAGATTTCTCTGTATATATATATATATATATATATATATATATATAATTGATTGCCACAGATGACAAAGCTATCTCTGCTCTTATAGTTTAATTAAAGTACTTTTGGAAACAATTCTAAATAGCAAAGAAAAATAAGAAAAACTGGCTAAAAACGAAAAAAGAAAACGCAAAGGTCTAAAAAAATAGGATGTATGTAATGTACATTACAGTATACTATTACTACACTCTAATTTAAACAAGCAAGTTTCCTTTGTGTTTTGATTTTACTAAAGTCAGAGTTCAATTTTAAGGAAACCCTATATAAAGTAAACAATATTCTTATGATGTTTACGTTACAAGGTCCTTTCTCAGATTTCAGGTTATTTTCAATCATTAAACTATCCCTTTTTCTAATTTTAGAAGTAGCTTTCAAAATTGTCTTTTTTAAGGCTTTAAAATTTGTGGTGTTTCTTTTGTATAGTTTCTTTTGTATAGTTCTAAAGTTTTAAAAAATCTTCTTTCGGTTAAACTGTTATATTATCTACTGAAAAACAGTCATAGTTAAAAGTATGAAAACTATTTTTACCGAATAAACGATTTTTTCCCAGAAATCTCCTTCTGCCATTTCAGTCATGTCATATTCAGTTCATTTTATTTCAAAATTAACCCTTTCGGTTACAAATATTTTTGACGTGTTGGACACTGGTGTGCGGAATACTCTGTTGATGGTCAACTCAAGCGCTGAATACTGTTAAACAAGAAATGGCAAGCTCTTTAAGACTATTGTCTACTAACCCTAATGGATTCGCTCGCCTCATTGTTTACCTATGGTAAAAATGTGTCCAAGGATTGTCTACCTGGATTTAAAGATTTTTTCAAAAAATGCATTCTGTTATAGAGAAAGAAATTTTACACCTTATTGCATTTTTCGTTTTAAAAAAAATGCAAATAATATTTTACAATTTAAATTATTCAAGAAAAAAAAATCAGGTACAGTGTGTTTTAAACGCTCATAAAGTTTCCTATGGTGGACGAAATTTATAAAATGAATCCTGTTGCTAGGTGAAGAAAAGTTTAGGCTACCTGAAAATGCCATTTCTATTGGATTATCAGCATTTATGTAGTAAATAGTAGACACATTTTATCCATAGGTTAACATTGCTGTGAGCGAATCCAATAGGGTTAGTACACATCAGCCTTAAATGTTCTCGATGTTAAGGAACTAAAAAAAAGTTCTTTTGACGCTGAATATTCAGATTGACACGATTCATTACTATTGCTCCAGATTGAGTTTCTTAGTCCTCATCGTATATATACCTACGAGTATTATATCAAAAAAATTTTAATGCATTTTTAATGTTTCGAAATATCACAAAAGTATTCCTAGAAACAGTTTTATAAGCAAACTAGCTCAAAACCCGCACTTCGCTACGGAGTACATTCAAATTAAATACGACGGTCAACGCATGCAATTAATGCCAAAAAGAAATAAATATATATATATATGTATAATAAATACGACGATCAACGTATACAATTGATGTAAAAAAAAACTAAAAATATATTTATAAAAAAATCGTAAGGGATATTTTTATAAACAAAATAATTTAGAATAAAATATTCAAATTAAATCTAATAGGACATACTAAAGAATATAGTACAGTTAATATAGTACAGTTTGAGGAACATATCTTTCACTGTATTTTAATATTTTTTTGGATAAAGTCCAATCGTCTGCCGCATTAGCAAGGGAAAAAAATATTTTTTGTCTATTTCATTGTTATGGACTTGAAAATAAATTTATTTAAAGTACCAGTAAAAGAAATCACGTAATCAGCATTTAATAAATTAAATTCTAAAAATTAATCTTTAAAAATTCACCAAAAATCAGAAAATGGAGGTAAAGACTCAAAAAAGATTTCATTTTAAAGGAATTTTTATGATCTTTCTGGCGATATAAGTTTCATAAACCTCAAATTATTATTTTAAATGCAAACTTAAAAAAAGTTACTAAAACAGCTTAAAATTTTAATTTTAAAAAATCTAAGAAGTTTTCAAAAATCTTTCTTAGTGCACCCCTACACTATAAGAAGAATCGCCATGCAAAATTTCAGTCTTTTAGGTCCAGCGGTTTGGTCTGTGCGTTGTATGTCAGTCAGTGAATCAGTGAGTTACGGAACTGTGTTATATGTGTATATAGATATAGATGATTGAAAGTTACGAAAAAGAGAAACTCACAATGTATTACATCGTATTAGGACTAGGAGGATCTTTCACAACGCTCCCAGAGTCCAACTCCATGAACGTATATATATATATATATATATATATATATATATATATATATATATATATATATATATATATATATATATATATATATATATATACGCGCTCTGGCCGGTTCAACGTACCAAACATTAGGCGTCCATAACATTTGAAAGGGCTAAAGTAGAATTTGTTGAATATGTATTGTATTCTCATTTTCAGCAAATGTTATGTTGTTTAAGTAAGATAAAAACAGACTGTTTAGAATTACTTTATTTCCAGGAAATTGCATTATTAAAAATTATTTATCAAGATTTTTTTTTACATTTTGATATTCAGTATTTTTTTAATGCTTTTATGAAACTGGCATAAGAATGAACATATCATGTATTTTGCCGACCAGTCATTAAAATGTGTTAATAGAGATATATATATTTATATATATATACACCTCCAGCGCATACAGCAACCTTGGAAACAAAATTTCGCCCTCGTTATCGACACCTTGGCAAGGCAAAGCCGATGAGTACGTTGGAGGGAAAGAATTCAAAGTTTTTACCAGTGACTTACAAAATGCAGTCATCCAGCCTACAACGGAAAGAGCCAAGTTCCAAGGCTGATTGATACGCTGGAGGTGTACATATTTGCATTAGTGGCCCCTCCCACGCTGGGATGTACAATGAGTTTTTCATCCTCGAGCACTCTAAGATTTTGTCCCATGAATTGGGATAGGCATAAGTGCATTCTGTTGTGGGATGGATGACTGCCCTTTGTCAGTCAACGGAAAAAATTCAGAAAAATTTCGCCTTTGGAATTATTTTTCCCTCCATCGTACTTGTCGGCAGTGCATAGCTGAGGAGCCCACAACAAAGGCGAAACCTAGGTCCAAGTCTACTGGGTGCGCTGGAGGCTTACATGTTTTCGTTGGTAATCACCTCCACAAATACACTCAAGAGGGCGTGTTCCATACTTTTTTTTAACGTGTTAATACTGTAGCAACGTGGCTATAACTTCCTCTTGACCACCTGGCCGATTCTCGGAAGCGGCAGTTAAATGTGGTTACGAGTTGTTTCATCAGCAGCCAACGCTGCCCGTACCGCCTGATCATTAAGGACCAGATGTCGTTATGCTCCGTGGGGGGCCACTTTTGGAACCGCCTGGAGTTTCTGAATAGGAATCTAGATTGTTCTAGAACATTCGGTTGGTGTTTAAAAAGGGTCGAGCACATCCTGGCGGGTCAGAGGTGTTTTTGGAACGACAGAGGAGAAGGATGGAGGAATGGCTGATCGGAGAGAATCCCGGAGGCTGTCGCTAGCGGAAGAATCGAGAGACTCGCTATTCTGCGTGATGATGCTTGATGTTCATCGTCTATTGGAGCCGATTAGAAGCTGTATGTAACTGAGTTGTAAATAATCATATAGGTACATATTCTCAACCAACGAAAATAATAAAAAGAACTTAACTCTAATGAACGGTTTTGTCCTCTCTCGACTACTGTATTGTAGTTGTGGGCCCCGACACCACAATACATATATATCAAACACATATGATGAACTATCAATCTACCCCACCCTAGATGAAAAACCTTAAGTTTAAAATGTCCCTTAATAAAATGAATACACGATAAAATAATATTTGTCCAAATGAAGAGCCTTAGTTTAAAAAAGTGAATTAAGTTGTAGAATATAATGTGTACTGGAATAAAATATTATTTGTACATCTTATTCGGTGTATTTTTGGGAACAATCGGAAAGCGCTTCTATTTTCTATTTTGACCAGTATTTCCGTTAATCAAAAACGATTTTTCGTCGAAAATTTTGACGCTCTTTCGGTTAACAGGCATGTCACTAGATATTAAGAAACTTGCGCAATATCTTGAGGCAATGATTTCAAAGAATGGCGAAAATGACAAAGGTAAAATGTCTTATGTTGAAAGATGTCAAAAAATAAAGACGTGTAGCACACCACCTAATATAATTATAGGAAATATATGATTGTAAAATTGTAAATGAAAAATTATGGTCATGCATTTATTCTAGATGTGCTACATTTCTTTTTTACTGCTTCATTTATTTCAAATTAGAGCAAAATGTAAATTTACATGTTTCACATTAATCTTTACAGTATATATTTCTAGCAGAGATTTTTTTTTCTATATCTACATAATGCTGTTTATTATTAATATTACTGTGAAATCACGTTCAATTTTCCTCGAATAAAATAATAATTCTAAGTTTAAAAGCTAATGTGTTTGAGTTTGGTTTTTTCTTTACAAAAATACTCCAACGCGATTAAAAGTCATTTTAGCAATTATCGGTATAAAATTTTTGTCATTTTGCCATTGAAAATCTGATATTGCATAAAGGAAAACTATAAAAAACAAATATGGGAATACGATACCTTTACAGAACATAATGAGGAGAATAACTAACTTTGTTTTTAACCTTTTAAGGGGGAAAATTCAAGAATTATAATGTACTATCTCAACGTGAAAAAAAGTTTTAAGAGATGTGTATTAAAGATTATTTCTTCACTAATAATACTTGTTGCTCCAGATGGTCAGATAGTAAATTGCGATTTCTTTGGTTAGCTCAGTAATTAAATATGAAACCTGTAATATTTCTTTATACAGAACATAGTTATTTTCCGACTTGTTTAATGATTATATATAATTTTCGACGTGGTTTATTGAATTTCATGAGAACTGTTATGTTTATACTTATGCTAGTACTAGCTGAATACCCGTGCGTCCCTACGGAGTACATTCAAATAAAATACAACGGTTAATGTATGCAATTAATACCAGAAATATGTATAAATATATTTATAATAAATACAACGATCAATTATGCAATTGATGTAAAAAAAACGAAAAAATATATTTATAAAAAAATCGTAACGGATATTTTTATAGACAGAATAATCTAGAAGAAAATGTTCAAATTAAATATAATAGAGCATACTAAAGAATATAGTACAGTTAATATAGTACAGTTTGAGGAACATATATTTTACTGTATTTTAATATTTTTTTGGATAATTTTCAATTATCTGTCGCATTAGCAAGAAGAAAAATTTTTTTTTTGTCTATTTCATTGCTATGCACGCGAAGATAAATTAATTTAAAGTACCAGAAAAAGAAATCATGTGATCAGCATTTAATAAATTAAATTCTAAAAATTAATTTTTAAAAATTCACCAAAAATCAGAAAATGGAGGTAAAGATTCGAAAAGGATTTCATTTTAAAGGAATTTTTATGATCTTTCTCCTGATATAAATTTTGTAACCCTCAGATTATTATTTTAAGTATACGGAAATTACAGCGACCACAGCTTTCGCTTATACGCCTTGTCAAACTGTCGACCGGTCGCCACGTAGCAATTCCTGTACTCGCAGCCGAGGGTTAATTTCCCAAGTTCGGTGACATTTTTCAATCTTGTTGGGCCCATGTGTGCCGGTTGGACAATACAGATCCGCCAACCAAAAAAGCAACCCGGGCCCTAGATTATTATTTTAAATGGAAACTTAAAAAAAAAAGTTACAAAAACAGCTAAATTTAATTTTAAAAAAATCTAAGAATATTTCACTATAAGAACCCCTACACTATAAGAAACACCCTACACTATAAGAAAAATCGCCATGCAAAATTTTAACCCTCTAGATCCAGTGGTTTGGTCTGTGCGTTGTATGTCAGTCAGTGAGTCAGTTACGGAGCTATTTTATATATATATATAGATAATAAATACAACGGTCAATGTATGCAATTAATGCAAAAAATATGTATATTTATAAAAAAAAAGTAACGAATATTTTTATAGACAAAATAATGTAGTAGAAAATATTCAAATTAAATACAACGGTCAATGTATGCAATTAATTTGTATGTTTAATATCCGTAAAACATGCTATTTTGAATTAAATTCTTAAAAAAACTTCCATCTCAATGTCTTAAATTTTATCTTTTACCGTATTTCAATATTTTTTTTGTCAATTTATTTCGTTGTTATGCACGTGACACAAAATTAATTTAAAGTATCACAAAAAGAAAAGAAACCACGTGATCAGCATTTAATAAATTGAATTCTAAAAATTTAATCTTTTAAAAATTCACCAAAACTCAGAAAATAGAGTTAAAGATTTGAACAAAATTTTATTTTAAAGGAATTTTTATGATCTTTCTCGTGATATAAATTTTATAACCCTCAGATTATTTTTTTAAATGGAAGCTTTTAAAAAGTTACAAAAACAGTTAAAAATTTGATTTAAAAAAATCTAAGAAGAATTTTTCAAAAATTTCTTAGTGCACCCCAACACTATAAGAAGAATCGCCATGCAAATTTTCAAACCTTTAGGTCCAGCGGTTTGGTCTGTGCGTTGTATGTCAGTCACGGAACTGTTTTTTATATATAAATAATTGCATGCTCCTGAGGTCTAGTTATGAATATTCTTGGAATTTTTCATATTATTCATTAAATAAGTTATCAGACCGGAAATAGCTGTTTTAAATCACATAAAGACTAAGCATTATTATGGCGTGTGAAAAATCCCTGAGTGTTTGCGAGTAGTAAAATTCATGATAAACCGAGAAGCATTTTCTTTCGAAAGATTCAAATGTTAGAGTTTTTATTAAATTATCTTAGGCTTCATTCCTTTCCTTGTAAATGCTACTCCTGGTGCTGACTCATTAATTTTCTTTCCTAGAATGAATTTTGCATCGTGATTTCAGAACGCCCTTTAATCTAATACATCACTTCGGATTTTATTTGAAGATACCTTTCTATTAGTTCTTTCTCAAAAGTGTAATACGATACGAAGCGAAAGAGTTTTAATTTACCTCTCTCTCAGTACACTAAATGACGTGTAATAATAAAACTAACGTTGTAATATTCCTCAGATAATCTAATTTCTATTAAAGCATCATGTGAATGCTAGCAATAGAGATGTTAAGATCATATTCATCATAAATAGAATTAAAAAAATAATAAATATCGATAGATGAAATTTTTTTACTGGTCATGGCAATGACAGCTGATGATGGTTGTTGCTCAGGCGAACAAATCATTTGTACTGTTTTTTTGCATGTTCGTAAAAGGAAAATTCCGACGTCCCATCCATAGTTAATGAACATCCACACGCAGTAGAGAATATTTGAAGTCATTTCAGACATGATGGTGGCAATATCTGTAACGCAGCAAGTTGAATGGAAAAAGTCCTTTAGGTATTAAAATATTTTCCCGAGATGAAAGTTTGGATGACTTTCAAAGGTTTCAGATAAAATTTCCTGAATTTCTTCCAAAATAGCACTGGAAAAAATGAACTGCAGTAGAACCCCGTTATAGCGAACCCGGTATATAATGAACTCCCGGATATAGCGAACGAAAATTTTGGTCCCGCCGTTTTCCTATTGTATTTAATGCTGATTTATCCTTTTATAGCGAACCTCCGAAATCTTAAGAATCGGCTATAACGAACTTTTTTTCAGTCGACTTACTGTATTTTTTTGAATTTTTTTAAACTTTTTAAGAATGTCGAAGATACAACAAAGGTTGACGAAGCAAAGAATGTTTAACCTTTAGCTTACGGGGCCAATTTATCAGATTCCGTCTTTAGAAAGGGGTATATATATATATATATATATATATATATATATATATATAATATATATATATATATAAATAAATAAATAATATAATATATATATATGTGTGTGTATGCATATATATATATCTATGTATGTATGTATGTATGTATATCTACCTTATCTCTCTCTCTCTGTATATATGTATGTATATATATATATATATATATATATATATATATATATATATATACATAGAGAGAGATAGATATTATTCATTCTTGGGTCCGTATTCTTGGGATATATGCTATCCCACCCCTTAAGGGAAAGGTTAAGAAGATGATGATGAATTTTTACCCATCGCGGTGTGAATAGAAAAGCACAAAATTTCATCATTCCCGGATTGTGACATGCAATTGTTCGAGACTTGTGATGATGAAGTCATTACATTTGAAAATTAGACTGATGAAGATATTGTGGAAGAAATTTTTTTTTTTTTTTTTTTTTTTTTTTAACCTATGGCTTTATTTGGAAAATTAATCCATATTTAGAAGTCATATGGAAATACGGTCATCATCACGGTCATAATCCATATTATGGCGGTCATAATCCATATTATCACGGTCATAATCCATATTATCACGGTCATAATCCATATGGAAATACGGTCATCATCACGGTCATAATCCATATTATGGCCGTGATCGTATAGTGGTTAGTACATTGCGTTGTGGAAGAAATTAAAATGAATCACTCTGAAATCGAAGATTCTGCATCTGATGCCGATGAAGAAGAGCGCACATCAATGAGGAAACCCCCAAAATCTGAGATGCTACAGCAGCGATGCGTTTGATTAATAAGTTTTTGTCTACACAAACAGTCGAAGAAAGAGTATTGGATTCATTTGATGTATTGGGCAATGAAATTCATAAAATGTTTTCAAAATCGCCATCACGTCAGCAGAAGATTACCAATTATTTCTGTTTCAAAACAGGAAGCAACAATTAAATGTAAAATGAATTTATTTCCGTTTGTCTTCATTTTTAGTTAATTTAATTAGTATTGTGTCAGTTTAATGTAATCGGTTTTAGTCAATTTAATTCATTAATGATCATTTTTAATAGATTTTTTCATTTTTAAATACATCATTAATGAATACACATAGCAACTAATGAGTTATACATTTTGTGAACTCTAACATTTTTCTTAACGGTTCGGATATAGCGAACCACCGGATATAGCGAACAAAAACTTTGGTCACTTGAAGTTCGTTATAACGGGGTTCGACTGTATTTCAGTTGACCTTCGATGACGCACAGAACAACCTGTTCAAACCTTATTGTTGATCCTCCTCAGAGCTCTTATTCAGTAGTATTTATGAAAGTTCTCCTGAATTAGGGTTGCATACTTCATGTCTTCGAACAAAAAACACGATGTGGTCACGGTGTGCTAATGAAACCTGCAATTTTCAGATGTCATGTATAAGACACCTTTAGCTGTTTTTAGCATTAAATTCTCTTTGGCTAAGACTTGAGGAGTTTAACTACTTTACGATACTCACAAAAGTTTCGTACATCTTAAGAGTCACTGTCTATTTGCTTACAAAATTTGGAGGGCGCTGGCATTTGGTCCAGAGCCTGTGGGTTCGAATCCCATTGTTTCCATGGATGTTCTTAGCCGTTCATAATAGACTATAAACTGTAAGTACCAGTTTTATTAGCTAATATTGTGTAGTAAAAGTTGACCGTAGCACTGTCAACCAATCAACCCTCTATATGTATACCTCTGTATATTCATACTTTGTCACACACATATGTCTACACATTGTATTTTATAATTAATATATTATATTACATTGTTTATATACAATATATTGTGCAATCTGTTATATAGAGCTCGATTTCTAGAAACAGGGGTGCCTGAACTGTAACCTTGGGGAAGGTGTAGAGGGTATTCCAAATTATATATATATATATATATATATATATATATATATATATATATATATATATATATATGAAATGACCCGAATGGTCATCTCCTGAAAATACTGCAATCGAGGCCGTAACAAAAAGATTCCAAATCATAACGAATAACTGAAGTTTACTGACGAAATACAGCGACACATCTTCATCAGTTCGAGTCAGCCCAGCATCTAAGAGTAGTGCGCGAATCTAGATTTAGGTCAAAGAGAGGTTGCCAGAATTGGCGGAGAAAGTTAGTATATGGAAATGCGAAGCATCTCGCCAAGGCGAAAAAGATCGTCGGAAAGGTTACCAGATGAGAAAGAAAGTTCAGAAAGGGCGATTAAAGGTTATTAATAATATTATCACACACACACACACACACACACACACACACACACACACACACACACACACACACACACACACACACACACACATATATATATATATATATATATATATATATATATATATATATATATATATATATATATACTGCTCAAAAAAATTAGGGGAGCAAGCAAAGAAATTAAGAAAACCGTGCGAGACAGCCACGTATTGGCATAAAATGGATAGTACACGCGTATCAATGCGCAATACAGAAAAAAATACTTTAAAAAAATTTGTAATTAAGTTTTTATTCTTTGAAAATATGGAAAAAACATGAAAAGATGATTAAGGGCAACAATTTGGTTACATGTAAACGATAAAAAAAAGTATTGTTTAGAAATGATGCAAGATTTTTAATATGGCATGTGGTCTCCTCGAACAGCTAAGACTGCTGCACAACTGTTTTCCATGGACGCGATGATGTTATCGATAAGACTTTGGGGAATACTGTTCCACTCCTCAAGAAGTGCAATCTCCAAGTCTCGGAGAGTAAAAGGAGGCCTTGGTCTCGCAGCAATGAGTCGTCAGAGCATGTCCCAAACATGCTCGATTGGATTCAGGTCAGGAGAGCACGCTGGTCATTCCATACGCTGTATTGTTTCAGCTTCAAGCGTGTTCTCCACAATAAGAGCTGTATGCGGTCTGGCATTATCATAGTGGAAAACAAAGGAATCTCCAATGGCTGCAGCGTAAGGTATGACATGAGGTCTCAGTATCTCGTTTGCATACCTTCGGGCCGTCAATGTACGATTCCGAATGATATGCAGGTCCGTACGTCCACCTATGCTGATTCCACTCCATACCATAAAACCAGCTCGTCTGTATTGTGACCTTTCACGAACGAATGTGGGGTTATTTCAAGTACCCCTTTCCCTCCATACCAAAACACGTCGGGTGTCACACTCCAGACTGAATCGGGACTGGTCTGTAAACAGCACTTGGCTCCAATCATGTTGCTCCCAATCTCGATGTTCAGCAGCCCATCTTCTTCGGGCCGTACGGTGGCGTGAGGTCAACGGAATGCAGACCATTGGCCTACGTGCATAGAGACCTCCCTGATGAAGCCTATTACGTACTGTTTGGCTGGACACCCTTCGTCCTGTTGCCAAGAGCAACTTTCTTTGCAGCTGAGTAGCATTGTCTGTTCTGTTTCGACGAGCTGTTAACAGTATATACCGGTCATCAGTTGCTGTAGTGGCGCGTGGCCGACCTTGCCCTGGTCGACGTCTAACATTCCCTGTTTCTTGGAATCGATTCCACAGCCCTGCAATGACACTTCTGGCGACTCCAACAGCGTCCGCGACACTACGTTGTGTTTGCCGTGATTCAAGTCTGCCTATAATACGCCATGCCATGGATTCCGGTAAATCACGTTGTTGAGACATTTTCAAGTCACATTTTCTCAAAAAGAATAACTGAGAAATCGAATTTCACAGTTAAGGCAGTGAAACAGACGTTTCTGCAACATCCCGATTTCCGCCCTTATGTTCTTTTTCTGGTTTTTGACGTCATGAACTTTGATTTGCATATGAATTTTTTTCTTCTGTTTCCTGCTAGGCTTTAAATTATGGATGATTTATTTTATGTTACTTATCGGTGTAAGTATTTGCGCAATTTCGTTAAAACCATGTGCTCCCCTAATTGTTTTGAGCAGTGTATATATATATATATATATATACAGTCGAAGTAGCAAATTGCGCGAAAAAAATTCGATATATAGAAATTTCGATATATAGAATTGAGCTTAGTCTTATCATAATTCTCCTAAAAAAAAAATTTAAAGCTAATTTTTGTATACGAAACTCCATTTTTAATTTATATGCGAATCCTATTAAATGAAAGTTAATAACTAAAAAATGAATTAATATAAAAGATTTATTGATTACTACATATCTTTAAAAAAAACAATAATGCAGACAGTGGTTACAATGATCACAGTTACATTCTTTAAAAAAAAAACTACGAATATCTTCCTGAACAGTTAGTTTTGCGGAAAGTTCAAAGAAATGTTCGTATTTATTCAGTCCACTAAAAACTTTATCAGGGACATTTTCTGCGAATTGAAGTCCACGACGTATTGTTTCAAATGCCAAAAATCGGGAGATTTTATTCTAAAGTGGAATAAAATCTCCCAATTTGTCTTGAAAAAAATTTCTATATATAGAGATTTTTTCGATATATAGAAACAATTTTTCTATGTAATGAACATGGAGATTTGCTAAGAGTTCGATAAATAGAAAATTTCGATATAGGGAAGTTCGATATATGGAGGTTCGACTGTATATGTCTTTGATCATTTACTCAATATCCCTTTTAGTTTCATAATAACAGAATAGTTGTAAAGCAAATGGAACAACAGCTTCTCTTTAAGACTTCATTTTCTGTATTAAAAAAATGTTTCATCTTTTAAGTATACTGTCACTGTAGACATTTTCCCAATTTAGTAATTGGTTTGATACTCAACGTGAGGTTGGAATTATGAGTTGTAAATAACCAACATTTTCACCGTACAAAATTCTAAAGGAATGTACCTTTTCAGATTAGTGTGCGCTGATTCAAGTAGACTGCAGCTCTAATTCTAAGATTTCGTTATTTTCTGAAACAGCTTCTCGTATCATTCAACTAGAAAAGTTGTTACTTTCATAAAATCGAATTATCCCCGAAAGGCTTTTATTGAATTTATGATATTTTCTCTCAGAGTGAGGAATTCTCATCGGATTTTTTTGAAACATCCATGTACAGGGATTGTACCAACTTCCCTCTATTGTCTTGACTTCGCTACTACATTCCACCAAACTTTGTGTTCTTTTGTTGGTCTTCCGCTCTGTAGTAATTTTCAAACCAAATGAATAAATTAATTTGTCTTAATATGTATACGTCTAGATTTGATCATTCCAGGTTCCATAAAATTTTACAGTTTTACCGTAAAATTAAAGGTAAAGAATTGGCCTCCTAATTTCCCATATTTCACCGTAAATTGTACGGATTTTCTTTGCTGGACTGTCTTCCTCTGTCAAACTAGAGAACCAGCGCACTAAAGACTGGTAGCAAAGATAAACAGTTTCAGTAAAAGAAGTAAGCAATCTTGTTTGTCTTCCATAGCTAAAAGATAACAGTCCTGTTGACGAAGTTTTTTTAAAAAACTGCACTTTTAAATCATTTCTCGGCACAAATTCTTTGTACAGACATAAAATGTCCTTGTTCACAGGTGCGAACTGAAGAGGAGGGGGGGGGGTAGGTTAATTCATAAGCGTGATGAAGCCAAACGACCGAAATATCTATAGGATTAGAAGCAAGGAGGGGAGTGAAAATTCACCCCTTCCGTGGTGGTATAACTCTCATGCCGTGATCCTGGCAAGATGCGACTCGCGGCAGATTGTAAAAATCTTTTGTGTTTAGAAAAACAGCAATCTTTTTGAAAATGATGTAAATATCGTGTACATCTTCTTTCACCCAACAGAAGACATGGAAAGACAGACACAACGCTCGAACGACTTATCGTACCTACTCTCGTGATAAAATGCAACCCCACGAAACATATACCGAAACATGGTATTGAGTTGTTGATTCTCCTCAACCCCTCATTTCGAGAATCGACCTCCCCGAGGCAGCAACCTTAAAACCAGTTCCAGGTCTCTTCTGACGGGATGTCTGCAGTAGTCCCTAGAAATATAGAGCGACCTATCATCCCCGAAGCGACCTATCCCCCCACCACTATCATCCCCGAAGAGGTTTGACCGGAAGATAGTTTTAACCTAAGCTGGAAGGTTTCAACTGTCATCTAGACTGGTGGTTTCAACAAGAAAACAAGATTTAGCCTGTGACAGCAGAGCACTGAGGTAAATTTCTGAATTAAATTTAGATTACCCTGTTGGTATAATCTCTGTTAAAACGGACAGTTCCACAAGGAATTACTAGGTAACCCCAGTTAGATTTTCTGTGGTTAGTTGGTATTTTGTTCAAACCCTTTTACTCGTATCCTCGAAAGGATTTAAAAAAAAAAATATGTAAACAAATAATAAATCTTGATATGGATAAAAATGGTTTAAATGATAATAATGGTAGTAAATCTCATGTTTGTTATTTGAGTTATCAATAATATTTTTCCTCAGGTTACGAATTTTACATTCTTTGCAAGATTTCTGTGGCATTTATCAGTGAACCTGGCTGTAGTAGACAGTCAAGTACTGATTTAACAAAGATCCTTTGCAAAATTCTCAGTATCATTTGCGTATTCATCACTGTGTTTATAAACAATTCATTTGTCCAGTATGCACATATAAATTGAGAATAGGATGTTGTAAATAAAAATACATATACATTATTAAAATTCCATCAAATACATATTCTTATATGTATAAACACACCCACGCGTGACACTCAAGCAGCACCTGTGAAATAAACAAATTCTGACAGAACATAATGCGTAAAAACAGAAATATTTTAACCTTCTTAAAGCTACTCCAATAAAAATATAATTAAATTAGCCCTTTATTATTTTATCATCTTGTTATATTATGCAAATCCAATGCTCCTTTAGATATACCGCCGGAAGTTAAGATGGAAATGCTGATTAAATATTTACATAGAGAAAGCACCGAAGTGAAACTGAATACTTAAGCTAATTTTCGGTGAACTGGCTTTTACTAATTCGAAAATTGGCTTAAATTAGCTTAAACGTAATTGAAAGAAAACCTTTGAGTGTCACCTCTTTGACACAGAATAAGGAAACAGGACCGAACTGCATTAAGAAAGTTGAAAATGCATTGATTTCTACGGCTCTGGAAATAAGATATATAAGTCAAGTATTTGCTCATTTCAAAATTAAATAACTCTGAGGGAAATAACTCCAGAAATTTTATTTTCTTCAAAATTTGTCTTGTATCTGTGAACTGACACAAAGAAAGAATACGTTATCAAGTTGGTCGAAATTGTGGATTATTGAATTAGCTTTCGATACAGAGGGCAAAATTTCCAGTGAAAGAAGACAAGTATTTATTCTTTGAAGATGACACGAATGACTACAAAGATGACTTCAAACAAATAGTAGCATCTCAAATACCTGTAAGCGGGAAATAATATTAAAAACTCCCTGCACGCGACTCTCTTTAAATTTATACATTATTAAATTTATATTTTATTTTTTTAATTACATTTTTTAAATCGAATCAACTTTCAGTACTCAATTTCTTCCTCTTCTACAATTACATGATGAACGATTATATTATTTAATCAACAAATACAAGACATTAAAGCAGTAAAACTTTTGATATCCACAATTAAATAAAAAGTTGAGCAACTAGAACATTACGAATTTGTCTTCATCAGGCAAGACGGCATTCGATGAAAGAGTGATTTTACAGAATACAAATCTCAAATGTTGTGGGAATTTTATTAACTTGTACATATCGTTGGCCTAATTAACAAACCACGTAACTCCGTAAAACATGATTTTGGGATTTTCATTTTATTACATTGGTTTATGGTCCTTTTACAACTCTGACAAACCTCGTAATCTCGTAACTCCAAAAAATTTTATTTATCCCCAAAAAGTACAACACATACTACGTAATTCCTTAACATAATTGTTGCTAACTTTATAACTCTAATTATAAAGATGTTTAATTACATAATATTGTGGCCTATATATATATATATATATATATATATATATATATTACATACAAAGGCCTTATTTGAATAGTGGTCCAACTTCATTTTTTTAAAGAATGGAGTTAGCCTCACTTTCATGTTCATACAAGTCATTTCTATCTTATTTTGAAAGTGGTACACCTCCAGCTTATTTCTGCTGCCAACAGAGGGCATTACAAATCAGACTTCAGCAGTCGTTTCTCAGCACTCAATAGACTTTGAGTCTCAGTATCTCAAAATAAACAAGAATGGAGTTGGACACTGTTCAAATAAGGCCTTCAATATATATATATATGTGTGTGTGTGAGCGCGCGCACGTTGTATGTGTCATACACGTTCTCATCTTTTCCCAGTTAGCATTTCCGTATAACTTAAATCTTTTTCGCTTGAATATGCAAAACAATACTTTAGTTTATTTTTACGATAAGTCATGTTGCTTGAAAACAGAGTGACATGCTTATCATAAGCAATCAAAGCGCATTAATAGACGTGCGTCGGCCAAACTAAAACATTCGAACTACACAATCATGTTTTCAGAATTATCATGCTCTAGCATAACCTCGAATATATATATATATGTCTCTTTTAAAATTTTAGACCAGTTTTGGGACCGGCAACTAACCAAATCCGTTGTTACACGGAAAAAGCTTAATAAAAAAGAAAAAATTCAAGTAGTCTCTGCTAAAGAAACTACTTAGGGTTATTAACGTAAGATTACTTATCGTTGCTTACCTCTTTTGTATGTATATATGTATGTATGTGTTATGTATATACACTAGTTATCAAAAATTAAGGAAAAATCACAAAAAGAGGGATAACACGTTCAAAACTAGGCCAATCTGTTTAAAATTTGAATATGTTGTTAAGTAAAAGGTGCTGAACAGTAAGGCAAAATAGTGGCGATGCAGTCGGAATACATCATTTGCGAGGAGCATAAAAGTGCATGTCTCAGAGCAAGGCGGTAATTGTCGCTGCGAGGCTGAGATTAGACATCTGGCATAGCCAAATTGTAGCAATGACCTCCAGGCATCATTTTACCGAAGAACTGCGATGCCGAGCTGTTGGGAGACTAGAGGCAGGACAAAGTCAGACAGAAGTGGCCAGATGGCTACATGTGAGTACGTCTGTGGTTCATAGACTTTGGGAACAATTTCTAACCACGGATTCGGCATCCAGAAGGTTCAGCCAAGGACGGCCGTACGCTACGACGAGTGCCGATGACCGATATTTGTCATTATGCGCACAAAGGAATAGAACCGCAACTCCGTCTGAACACAGATAATCCCTCGCTGTTAGCTCCGGAAGTTTGGTATCAACGTCAACCGTACTTAGAAGGCTTCACGAAGGTGGTCTTTTTGCGAGGCGACCAGCCATTTGCGTCACGCTCACGTCACGCCATAGGCTGGAACATTTGCAGTGGGCACGTCAACATGTCCACTGGATGCGGGATCAATGAAGGGCTGTTCTCTTTACGGATGAGTCCAGGTTTAGCCTCCAAAGCGATAGCAGGCGTATTTTGATTTGGAGAGAACCTGGAACTCGTTTTCCTCCATCACACACCCGTGAAAGAGATGCATACGGATCAGGCAGTGTCTGTGTTTGGGGTAGTAGCTCTTTGGGTGGACACACATACCTCCATGTCTTTCCCCGTGGAAATGTGAATGCTCACACCTATAGAAATGGCATCCCTGATGCTTATGTGCACCCATATGTCGGGGCAATAAGTGATGCTTTCGTGCCACGGGACGATAACGCGAGACCGCACAGGGCTCGCATCGTGGATGCTTATCTTTAGCAGGAAACAATTCAGCGCATGGAGTGGCCAGCTCGATCACCGGACCTGAATCCTATCGAGCATGTTTGGGACGCTTTAGGACGATGTATAGCTGCTCTCAATCCACCTCCTAGGACTCTAGCCACGTTTCCTACTGCTTTGCAAGAGCAATGGCTCTCACTTCCTACCGAACTCATAGAGCGCATAATTGACAGCATCACACATCGCTGTATGTGCCGTATAGCTTCTCGTGGGGATCATACGCCCTATTAAAGGCACTTTTCCTGTACCAAACTGACACATCTGATTTGTTCATTGTCTACATATGCTAGTTTCTATAACACCATAATTTTCTGGCGATTTCTTTTTATGCTATTTTATACCTACCAATGTGTTGTATAATATGTATAAGTTTCATTAAATTCTACGCGTAACTTTTTGAGTAATCGCTATTTTTGTATTTCGGCCCGTATGCCGATCAAACACTTACGAGAGCAAAGCTCTCGCAAAGCCCCTCCCTTCCGCAGAGGGGTCGCAAACGCGATGCAGATCAAACAGCGAGACCTTTTTCTCTCGTAAATACGAACGTCACGTGATCAAAACTTGCGGCTAGTAGGGAGCTCTCGTAAGACTCGTCTTTTCTCTCGCAAAGCCGGAATAGTCATTCGCTTTGCGAAGGAGAAGGATGTTATCCCTTTCTTTAAGCAGGGAATGGATATTACAAGATACGGATAATCCACTTGAGATGGAAGATGAAGTTTTTATTACAAAAATTTAGACTGTGCAAACATGAATTTATGTGTTTATTACATTTTTTCTACAACATCTTCAGCATTTATGAGCTCTAAAAGCTTTTTATTTCTGACTAACAACTATTTTTGTCTTCCATTATTTTAATTAATGTTTCTAAATTTTGATTAATTTTTAGCAGAATTCCTTGCCGGGATGTTGTTTCGATTTCTTGCACCATAGTTTTTTGGGTTTGAAGAGCCTCAGCTTCAAATTTGCTGCTTCTCTTTTTCTTTTTAATGCTAGATGCTTCCTGCCACGTACTGTTGAACTGTCTAGAAAATAATAAAAAATACATAGTAAATGAGATAGCACATGGAACAGAGCTATTATGTCATACATAAAAATCAACATATGTTATTTCATAGAAGTTATTGTCACAGATTATATAGTAAAACTGCAAATAATTATGAAGAATAGTTCTATGCAGGCATTTACATAAAACTATGTATGTTACGTAAAACATACAATTGTTTAATTTCTATAAAATATGGTACTAAAAAAATTTTAATTATCTCCAACAATTTCAGTCTGAAATTTATATTTTAAAACTTGTTACAAAAATTTGATTTAAATTTATCAAAATCCAAATACTTGATGATTGAGCAATATGTCAAGACTTTGTTTCTGCTGTTTTAGTGGTAGTTACAATCTTAGGTATTGTAATTCACTTTGAATAACAACAACTTTCTGGGGGAGGGGGGGAATTAATTAGTATAAATAGCAAATAATTTTACTTTAAATTTATTTAAAATATTCAAATTTTCCAAAAGCATTATGAAACAAACATTCATTTTGTTAGTTACAATAGCTATTTTTTTCTCTGGGATTTTTCTTAGCTTTATGATTATTAAATACATAGTTGCATTTAACAATCACAAAGCTAAACATAATTCTGATATATGACTGAGCATTGGCAGTAATCTTTTGAAGCACAATTATTAAATTTATATTTGCTATTTAAGTGTACAATGTCATGGTCTCAATCCCCACCCTCAAATATTAATAATGCGGTGATCTTTACCTGGTAACAAAGCCTCCTGCAACAAAATATTTTGATCTTTGTTTAATGATTAACTAACAGCATTTTTAAAAATTTATAATAAGATTTATAAACAAAAATAGAAATATGATATTCTTGTACACAAATGCCAGAAAAGTCTAACAGAACATTTTTAGTACTTAATTGTCCCTTAAATAAGCATTACGACATTTTAAAATTTTGCTTTAATTAAATTTATTTATGATAAATATCTTGCAATGTAAAAATATGATATATTATAAATAGCATTGAAAATGATTAAAAGAAATTCTAATAAACAGGTAATTAAATACAAAATTAATAGTTTACTTACCATCCATTTTTTTCTGTTTTAAAACAGCCTACAAGTAAAAAAATAATAATAAAATATTAGGATATTGCTAAAGTCAAATTACATTTTTTTCTTTTCAAATACAACTGAAATTACTTACCAATGCAGATGAATAGAATGACTCATCAGTGATGCCTTCACTGCACTTTTTTCTCGATCTCCTCTACTGAAAAATTTGATGTCCTTTGAGACAATTTTATCTACAAAATGTAAAATAAACAGCCACGTTGATCGAAGTCAAAGCGCGGGTTTTTTCCTATACTGTATACTTTTTCTTGAACCCCAACGCAAGGAAGCAATTAAAATGCCGTGTTTGAGGCAGTTCAGTCGGACGGTTTCGCTAAATTGACCGTCGAATCCCCCCCGCAGGTTAGGGTTCACGAGGGACCCCAGCTCCCGCAAAAGGGAGGAGAAAAAGGGCGTGGCTTGACCATATAAGGTTTCCTTACACATCTTGACGTCATCATTTGCGGAAGCGCAAATTGTTTGATCAGCATAGCTAAAAAGAGTGCTCACCCCCTACTCTCGCAACAACCCCCCGTTTGCGAAACGAGAGACACAAAGCTCCAGCGTTTGTTCTGCATACGGGCCTAAAGGCACTTTTCCTATACCAAACTGACACATCCGATTTGTTCATTGTATACATATGCTAGTTTCTATCACACCATAATTGACTGGAGATTTCTTTTTATGCTATTTTATACCTACCTATGTGTTGTATAATGTGTATATGTTTCATTAAATTCTACGCGTAACTTTTTGAGTAATCGCTATTTTTGTGACTTTTCCTTAATTTTTGATAACCAGTGTATGTACCTACATATATGTACGTACGTATGTATGTATATATATATATAAAATATTAATATATATATATATATATATATATATATATATATATATATATATATATTTCAAAATTTTGACGAATTTTGGTACTTTCCTGTTTGACTGTTTACTACTTGTCCAAGCGATTCAGACGGTTTTGCACGCTGCCAAAATTATAACTCGCGACGACGGACGATTTTAGCTTCTGAAATATTGCTTTCCGGAGGACCGTTATGAAGGAACATAATCCTACGTTAAAACTGAGTACAATTCTTCACTGGATAATCTTTTTTATTTCACGCAACGACTTTAAAGAAGATCCTGTCACAAATATGCTCAGTAAGTGCATAAAAAGACTCTTTATGTCAAACGATTTTCTTTTCGGAAGCTCATTTACATATGCGCAATATTTTCATGTCATCTGTCTGTACATATTATAACTTTCTCTACCCGTGCAGAATGACTATTACATTATCTGAAAAATGTCACTTATTTTAAATGGTATTGACTGTCAAAGGTCCAGAAAGTTTCAAGTCGTCCTTTGAGAGATTTACGGGAGATCTCTCGCTAATGTTACGTGCAAAACTTCCTTTCTCAAATTTCCTTTTAGGTACTCTCGAGGAATTCCTCATCTATATATATAAAACAGTTCCGTAACGGACTGACTGACTGACATATAACGCATAGATCAAACCGCTGGACATAAAGGGCTGAAATTTTGCATGGCGATTTTTATTATAGTGTAGGGGTGCACTAAGAAAGATATTTGAAAAATTCGTCTTAGATTTTTTAAAATTAAATTTCTAAACTGTTTTTGTAACATTCTTTAAAGTTTGCATTTAAAATCATAATCTGAGGGTTATAAAATTTATATCGCAAGAAAGATCATAAAAATTCCTTTAAAATGAATTAGTTTTCGAATCTTTACCGCTATTTTCTGATTGTTGGTGAATTTTTAAAGATTAATTTTTAGAATTTAATTTATTAAATGCTGATCACGATATTTCTTTTCGTTTTGTGATACTTCAAATTAATGTTGCGTCACGTGCATAACAACGAAATAAATTGACAAAAAATATTAAAATACGGTAAAAGATAGAATCTACCACCAGACTCATTGAGATGGAAGTTTTTTAATAATTTAATTCAAATTAGTATGTTTTATGGATATCAAACATATAAATTAATTGCATGCATTGACCGTTGTATTTAATTTGAATAGTTTCTTCTACATTATTTTGTCTATAAAAATATCCATTGCGATTTTTTTTATAAATATATATATTTTTTTGGCATTAATTGCATACATTGACTATTGTATTTAATTTGAATGTACTCCGTAGCGAAGCACGGGTATTCAGCTAGTATATCCATATGTATTTCCGTTATTATTTCCTGATGTACTTGAATTCACTTTATTTCGTAAACGGAAACAATAGTAAAAACAAGTACATAAAAACATAATAAAAATAGGTCTTCAATTTAAACCACTGCCTATAGGACAGACAGAGAAACAAAGTTTGAATATTGTTAATGTTGTTATTATATATTGGAAAATTCTTTCGAAGAAAAATTCTATATCTGTCCGAGTGGTGGCTAGGAAGGTAGTAAACTGAACGAAAGATCTTTTAAGTGCATATAAATTCTATTATAAGAAAAAGTCAGATCTCTAGCTTTCTCAAAATGGTATATGCATTTCATAAAATACATGCCTGTTTCAAACCTCTTAAAGAATGCTATTCTTCCAAATCATTCATTTTCTTCTGACACAGCCTTGAAATATCATATTCGATGTAAACCATAAGATGTCGATTAAGACTGACCTACAGTTTTATTAACGGACATTAAAGAATAGAGTTGCCAAGAAAAGTAAAACTAAACACTCCTTAATCCCGCTGCGTTACACGATTCTTGACAATGATGAATGATTGCTGGCAATGAAGACAGATAGGTTCTCGATGAGTGCATTGGAATAAACACATTAACTGAGGCTTCACGCTCATTAGTAATTTAGCGAGTGACAAGTGTGAAGGAGATGTAAATCTGTAGTATTAAGGTAGCCAGATAATATACCGTGGCAAATAGATGGTCCCTGAAAAGTAATTAGAACTTTGCAGGAAGAAATTTGTGATATCAAGCAGTTTTAACATTATGGTAGGACTACTCTAACTGCAGAACGTCTAAGCAATGAAAACTGACTCCATTATATCCAGTTCTAATCGGAATGGAAGATGCCAAGTAAGAGCAGTGTCCTCAAATTTTGCCGAATACATAGATTCATGTGTGCATTTGTTTGTATCTTTGTTCGACACTCAATTTTTTTAACACTAACCCGAAAGACGTAAAAAAAAATTATTAAATTGCGTTTGAAAAATTAGAAGTTTTTTAGATACCGTACTTTGTAACTGCAGGGGAAACTTTTTGACATACAGTGATTTTTTCGTATTTCGAATCTTGCGCCACGCCCGTGATGCCGGGTAGGCAAAGAACAGCGCCAACAGCGAGTCCGATATTCAGAGACACCTAGTGGCCAGTGTCTGAAGCTTATGCACGCCATTTGTCTTCGCTTGCTAGTGTATTATTCAAACTTGTTGTCAAGCTATTGACTCAAACGTCGGAAACTTTGTGTGCTGAAGGCTAACACCTTATACAACCAACTACCACAGGTAATTATTTTTTATTGTCAATATGTTGGTTAGATTGTGGAGCAATATAACTTTTGCGTAGAGATATTTCCGGGACATATGATAACATAACCTAAATATCGATAGGTGACGGGGTTACTTTGTGAAACATTGACACTGTCACAAAATAACCCACAAAGTCGACCCACCTCCTCCAGCCTCTCGATGTTGCATTTTTCCGTCGTCTAAAATACCGCAGGAGAGAAAGCAGCATTGACTATCTGGAAAAAAAATAACTACCCAAAGGAGCAGAATGTTCCGAAAGACTAATTTCCTCACCTTCTTAAAAAACTGATGGCTGCCCTGAGCACCCGCGGTCTCTTTGATGTCAAACATATAGATAAAGCTATCCAATATTTGTAATAGGTATATATAATTGTGGGCTAAGCTTTTGATAACCGTTTTACTGTCTAACTTTGTGTCAAGTAATTTTTTCTCTTGGATTTCAAGGCGAAAACACAGATGTCACAAAGTAGCCCAACTCGGCGGGACAACTTTGTGACACATTATAATTTAATTTCTCAATGGTAAGTAAAGATCTGGGTTAGCTCAATACATTACTACGTAAGGAAATGATGTACCAATGAGCTGACTGCATAAACCATGTAGCCAAAAAAGTTCGAACACACCTTTATCTTGTCTGTATGACTCGATGTACGTGACCACAACGTTATGTACTTGTAACTGAAGGCACGTCAGTTTTATGACGTAAATATTCTTTTCACTCACGATGAGTGAACAAAAATAATTGAATACATTTTAACGAGGAATAATAAATTAGTGAATCCCTCAAGTCTAAGAAACTGACAGGCGGGAATCGGCAAACTTTGTTGTCAAAGGAAATCAAAAGTAAGCCTTAGCATACATCGCTCATGACTGCCGTATGAACCAGGAGACAGAGACATGTAACTAGAGGAAACTGTTTTCGATTTGTACTTAATTTTCACTGTTAGGCTTGTGCTCAGAAGTCTTGCCATCCGTGCCAAAGCCCGATGGTACTTAGGAGGATGCAAACATCGCTGTCATTGGACTGTGGATGAGTGAAGAGAATCCTCCTGAGGAAGGCTCAACAATATATGATTTAACAACCGGACAGATGTGTATCTGCCAGACGAATGGAACTTGCATTAGCGTATTCCACGGGCTGTGAAATTTAACGATGGTAATGCGATAATCTGGAGCTGTTTTCCCCAGGCTTGGATTTGGCTCTTTGGCTTCAGTCTTAGCATTTTCAAGTGTTGATGGCCGCCAAAACCCGATGGTACTTTGGATGATGCAAACATCACTGTTATTGGACTGGGGATGAGGGGATATAATCCTCTTGAGGAATGCTCAACAATATATGATGTAACAATCGGACAGACGTGTATCTGCCAGACGAATGGAACTTGCATTAGCGTATTTCACGGGCTGTGAAATTTAACGATGGTAATGCGATAATCTGGAGCTGTTTTCCCCAGGCTTGGATTTGGCTTTTTGGCTTCAGTCCTACTATTTTCAAGTGTTGATGGCTGCCAAAACATTTAGGGCAATATCGCGCATTCCACGCTACAGAAACAATTAGGATCCTTCTCTTCATTACAGTTATGCCCCTGTCGGTAAAGCAAAGAGATGTCTCTAGCTGTGTGCTTCAAAGAGATGCAGGCGGAACAACTTAACTAACCGACTAATAACTCGGACCTCAGTCCCTCCGAATACCTTTGAGAACAGTTGTGGTGCCAGTCTTGCACCTGACATAATCGACCAATCACCATACATCAACTGTTTGCTATGTATAGAAGAAATGTTAATTTTGCCAGCTGTTTACCTGAAAAATTAGCAGATATTCAATATGATTCTGAACCAAATAAACATTGAGTAACACCTTCCCCTTATGGGTCGAAATGCAAATAAGCAGTGCTGAAACTATTTTTATTCAGAAATCGTAACGTTTAGACTATTCATCCCCACTTAATAGTCGCTACTGCAAATCCAATAATATTCGTGGTCACGCTCGGTTATACATATATGTAAATACACGTACCCTTTTTTAACCAAATTTTTCAATCTTTTGATTATAAATCATGAGATTTGAATGTCGTAATTTCAACCTCCTTATATTTTTCAATGACTTTCTTGTTATGTGACGTAACGTGTTTTGACCAAAAAATCTCACTATTCAATAATTATGTTAAATTTTATTGCATCATACGTCTGATAATTTTACAGTGTTTAAAGTACGCTATTTTACTTATTCGTTTTGATTTTCTAATCAGTATTTATATGGTTCAATTGCTTGAAATAAGCTGAAAAAAATATGGTGCTAATGGAACCATAAGTAAAATATCGCTTTACACGCAGTATAAAATTTTAAACTGATATGGTAAAATCCTAGAACGGGGTGATCAACCGAAAAACGCTCTGCAATTGAACTCTGTTGGCCATTCCTGTCATATTCTAAATTCTGACCGAGAAGCTCGTAAAAGGAAGTAAAACAAACTACTGGTTTTTTACTGATAGTTTATTCTGCATTCTAAGTAATGTTAAGCATTAAGGAATTCGACTTATTATTTTTATTACAGAAGAGAGAGAAGTTTACTAAATATTTTCATCACCAGTAATTTTTTTAAAGCATTCTAAGTCCAAAATTACTTGACTTGTGAGTATTTTATTAACTCCAACTTCCATTCTAATTCTGGCACAAACATAAAAATGTTATTATTGAAACGGCAAATTGTTATTGACGACGATTTCTTATTACACTGTTTCAAAACTTTTCAGTTCAAAGAGACGTCTACAAACAAGTAAAGGTCAGACGCCGATTCCTCCAAATTTGATATACTTATTTCACGAGATGACAGAAACGGCAATACACGCCAACAACATCCAAAAACATTTTTAACGTAGGATTGCGTTCCTCCATAACGGTCCTCCGGAAAGGAAAATTTCAGTCTCTAAAACCGTCCGTTCGTACCTCGCGAGTTATAATTTTGGCAGCGTGCCAAATCCTGTCTGTATCGCTTGGACACGCAGTAAACAGTTAAACAACAGTTAGACATACATATATGTACGTATGTATGTATATATATATATATATATATATATATATGTATGTATGTATGTATGTATGTATGTATGTATGTATGTATGTATGTATGTATGTATGTGTGTGTGTGTGTGTGTGTGTGTGTGTGTGTGTGTGTGTGTGTGTGTGTGTGTGTGTGTGTGTGTGTTGGTTGTGACGAATTAAAATAATTCTCACAATTAAAATATACGCAGCACATGGCTGGAATTTGTCGCAACTGACCGACACGCCCCTCCTTTAACGTATAGCAGGTGACAGCGAGCTAGAACGAAAGGAATACAAAGCGGTTGGAAAAACGTGACATCTTGGCGGAACAGAAATTCGCCACGGTGCTCCAGATTAATGAAGCGGGACCACCATGAAATCACTAGAATTTCAACCTTGCCTGCCAGCAAATCGAAAAGTCTAGAATGACATCACGATTAGCAGAGCCAATAGGAGACGAATTCTCTGGACGGAGCGAGAGAGTCCAAAATTAGACGGGGCGAGAAAAAGTCAGTTAGCGACCTGCTAAGCTGTGGTAGACTCCTCCGACCATCCAGGGTCGAAAGAAAACGGCTATACGCGGACTTGCGTAGTCGGCGGCTTATTTCTCACGAAGAGAACTTTTAGCTTCGGCTAGGAAGCTTGGGTACAGTTCAACGAGATCATCAAGGCCGGATCATCTTGATTCTATAAAGTGCCTCGCAGTCATCCGCCCTGCAGGGAGTGAAAATCGAGGGACTTGATCTAATTTCAACGAACTATTCGATGATATTGAATTAGCGAAACTCCAAGTGGTAACTCCTCCTAACGGACTCAGTCGTCATTTTAGAGGACTTTCATTGATTATGTAACGGATCTTCAATCTCCAAATTTTCTCCTCCGAATTGAAATAAATTCGTCGATTTTAATTTATTTGGCTGTGATTTTTTGTTGAGTCGAATGCTACCTCGATCAACGCGTTACAGTGTATACACACACACACACAGTCCAGTCATATTAATGTGACCACCGCCTACTTTTGACGTCAACGTTAAATAATCAATCGCAGAAGGCACGTGTCATCAGCAAATTTGGTGGATATATAAAGTGTGTTGTAGGCATTCGGAAAACATTTCTGTTCTTGCAGTCATGCAGAAACGGAGCGATTTATCCGATGTCCAAAAGGCCATGATCATTGGCTTTCGGGCCAAGGGTGGAAGCATTTCCGAAATGGCTAATTTTGTAAACTGTTCGCGGGTCGCCGTGGAAAAAGTATACCGTGCATGGACAAAATGGCACTATCCAAAATCAGCGACGTGGCAAATGTGGTGCACCACGGGCCATAGAGGGCAGAGGTGAACGACGGCTGCGGAGATGCGTTCGGGTGAATAGACGTGCAACCGTTGAGCAACTGACCGTCCAGATGAACCAAGGGGCTACCAACAGTGTCTCCACAAAGACGGTTCAGCGAACGTTGCTGCGTATGGGCCTCCGCAGCAGACGCCTAGTTAATGCACCTACCAGGCGTATTAGGCTGATTGCTGTTCATCGGCAACGAAGGCTGGAATTTGCACGCCAGTACCGCAACTGGACTTCCACTGAGTGAAGACTGGTGGCTTTTTCCGATGAATCACTTTTTATGCTCCATCGGATAGATGCACGTTGGCGTATGCGGCGTGACACGTCTGAAAGCAAACACCCTGCAACAACTGACGGAACGGTCCAAGCTGGAGGAGGGAGCATTATGGTCTGGGGAATGTTTTCGTGGTATTCTCTGGGTTCACTCATCATTGTGGAAGGCACGATGGATCAACACAAGTATGCATCTATCCTTGCGGACCATGTTCACCCCTACATGCGAATTGTTTTTCCTCAGGATGATGGCATCTACCAGTAGGACAATGCGATGTGTCATAAAGCTCGAAATGTACGTGCGTGGTTCGAAGAGCACCAGGTTGAGTTTAGCGTACTCCCTTGGCCAGCTAATTCCCCGGACTTGAACCCAATCGAGAATCTGTGGGACTACATCGACCGGGTTGTTCGCACCATGGATCCTCACCCGCGTAACCTAGCGCAGCTGGCCATGGCACTGGAGTCGGCATGACTCAACATCCCAGTGAACACCTTCAGGAACCTAATTGACTCTCTTCCTGCACGTCTCGCAGCGGTCCGCTCTGCGTAAGGTGGTTATTCGAGATTTTGACAGATGGTCACATTAATGTGACTGGACTGTGTATATATACATACGTAATGTGTATATATATATATATATATATATATATATATATATATATATATATATATATATATATATATATATATATATAACACATACATACATATATACATACAAAAGAGGTAAGCAACGATAAGTAATCCTACGTTAATAACCCGCGGTAGTTTCGTTAGAAGAGACTACCTGAAATTTTTTTTAAAGGTCTACAAACCACGTTGGTGCTGATAATTAAAAAAAACACGAAAGTCAAAGTTATAGTACTTGTCGGGGAATGAAAGTAGAAGTTTTTTTACAGGAAAAATATCTATCATAGATGATACTAACAGTCATATTTTATGATTAATGTTTAGATAAATCGTGTAAATATACTGCGCATTCATTACATTTTCCTAAATTCAGAATATCTCCAAAATCCTAAACACACCTGAATTTTAGAGATTGGATTGTAGACCTGCGTTTCGCAAACGAATCCCAGATTAAGATCGTTCGTTACATTTGATAAATAACGCCGAGAGAGAATGATCATTCATATTCCAGTAATGCGATACTTATGCAACAAGGTCAGTTTATTTTCACTCTGTATTGTTCAAAACTGTTTCTAGAAGCTCTCATATTAAGATAAGTCTTTTGGCATCATTATGTAACTTTATATTGACCACCTGTTGACTAACATTATAATCCTCCTCGATTTTTTCTTCTTTTCGCTTCTTCTTCCCTCACCATTTCCGTTTCACGATCTACGGGCACGCATGGCCTTGTCTGTGCGAGCCACCCAAACATTCCCCAAACAGCAGTGACTTGATGAATAGCTTATGCAAATGCCATTCATCCTATTTTCCTGTTCCATTCTCGCTGACGATTTGACGCTTCAAACGCCAAACTGCTGCAGCAGACTCATTTAATCATGTTTCGATTATTGACTCGGATTTCGATCCTGCGATTAGGGAGTCATTTGGAAAAGTGTCTGTCTTGAAACGAGCCATTTTTTTTTTTTTTTAGTTTTTTTTCCCTTTATGTTTTCATCAAGAGGAAAGTTCGATCATCGAGAATGCTTAAAATGCTTGCCCCGGAGAAAGGGGGAAGAAAAACAAAACGAAAAAAAAAAAATAATAGCACATGTTGAAAGAAAAAAGATCTTTTTAGATTTAATCTTTTGTTCACGTGGGCTACCATAAAAGAGCAATTAATGCGATGATTTTGATAATGGTAGGCTGCTTTTTTTTATTGCTTTTGTTTATTCATACTATTTCGCTTACACGTTTGTGGCAACGTAAACAGAATTATCTGCTGAAGGAGGTAAGTGTATATTATTGGGTGCACTAGTGTACAGGGTGGTCCAAAATTCTTGAGCGCATTTCATGCTTGAATAATAAAAATTTTAAAAAAATTGAGGTACATACATGTTTATTGTTTTCTTGGAAAGACAAATTAAAACAGTTTTACACAACAAAATTTTAAACATTAAATAACTTCCACATAAGCCGGTAGATGGCGCGACAACATTTCGGAAAAAAATTGCGTTATTATTTTATAATTTGTATATCGTCACGTGAATGCAAGAACTAGGTAACTCTAAAAAAATTATTTTTGAGATATCTGGCTATTTTTAGCTAAATTACATAAGAAGTGAATGCAATAGCTAAAAAACTCACTTTGCTGTTAACCTAATGCTATCAATTGGCTAGTGTAATAATTAGACAAACAGAACGACTAGTATTTTCTAACTGAGAGATCTTCAAGAACTTGAAAAAAAAACGAGTTACCTAGTTCTTGCAATCAGGTGACGATATTTTCTGCAAATGGCTCCCGTACTGGGAAAAGCAATGTGCGTTTTGTGGTTCCATGAAAGCAAATCCATTGTAACTCATTTTGTTCTCTTTTTTTTAATTTTGGACTACTCTAGCGCATTTTATGTTTGAAAAAAAAATGAATTACAATGGATTTGCTTTCATGGAACCACAAAACGCACATTGCTTTTTCCTGTACGGCAGCCATTTACAGACTGGCGCAATTAGTAAATTTTTCTTGCGAAATGCCATGCCATCTACCGGCTTATGTGGAAGTTATTTAATGTTTAAAATTTTGTTGTGTAAAATTGGTTTAAATTGTCTTTCCAAGAAAACAATAAACATGTACGTACCTTAATTTGCTTTTTTTTTAATTCAAGCATAAAATGATCTCAATAATTTTGGACACCTTGTTTAATAAGAGAATTTTGCGTATCATAGAAAAATATATTAACTCTATAATGATCTGCCTATTATACATTTTTACCTCTGGTTAACCTGATAAGTAAACCCGGAGCATTTTGCTTTTTAAATAGGTGTCGTCATACTTCTATGCCAGCCTTACTCACCCCCATTTTTTTTAATCTCGGGCCACATTTGTATATTTTCTATGTTACACGGGCCGCAACATAGCATTACACTATACTTCAAAATTTAATAATGTAAAAAAATAAAACTCAAAATCTAAATGTATTTAAACGTTTAATTCAAAATGAATGTGATATTTGTGTGTTGAGACAAACTTTCGACTATTTTAGACAAATCAGGTTTATACTTACTACATACTTCTCACGGGGCTTGTGGCGACCCTGTGGTACAGCTCGCTGGTTTTCGGTGCTGAGGGTGCACGGATCGAATCCCGGCGTCGTGCCACGAAAAATGCCTCCGTTTGTGCTGTCCCTTCATAGGAGGTAATGCTGTCCGTCTGTATGTTGCCCCCATAATAAAATGTAGAGTAAACTGCGGCGTAGTGTGGGCGAATATTTGACGACAAGTGCCTCCCCTTGAAAAAGGGGAAAAAATTAATCTCGCAATACGTCTTTCAGGTGAGAATCAGTAAGCCGATTTCTGGATACGTTCTTCGCATATTTAAATTTGGAACTGGAGAATTTACAAAGATACGTTGATGCAAACAACGTGTGCAGCTGGTGGCACATTTTTGTACAGTTTTTTTAAAAAATTTTATTTATTTTTTATTTACATTTTTCAAACATTAATTTCCAAAATTATACTTACAAAAGTACCTACCTGATAATGAGTGTAAGTATCTCGGGCCGCACATAAAAGCCTAGAGAGATGCATACTGCCCGCGGGCCGTTTCTCACACAGTCCGTCAGCGTTAAAGATTCCGTTGGTGCTGATTGGTTAAGGGGACAGTGGACCTTCAAACTTAACTTTTTTTTGTTTTGAATGGATTTGCTTGAAATTTGAATATGTGATTAGTACCACAGATACGTAAAAGTGGTTCAGATTTAAAGATGAAATATTAATAATTTATGAATTATGAATTATTAATTATAAAAAATTGGCCTAATTAAAAATGTTCCATGCGCATTTCTTTTGCACATAATATGGTAATTTTTATTTACAGGATACCTTATAGAACTAACAATGAAACTTATTGCTTATTTTAAGCATTCATTAAAAATATAAAGAGAAAAAAAATAATAGTGAAAACAACCTTTTTATTATGCAAAATACCTATAAATCATCTTTTCAAGTACAAAATTTAGAAATTCTGAGCTACGAAGCATAATTTTTTTCAATAAGATTTATTTGATATACAGTTAAGTATATAAAACTTAAATTTCAAAGCAATACGATCATTAGAAATGCGCCTGGAAGAGTTTGAATATTCGTATGACATGAAAATTTTTATTTTGAGAAAAACACATTTAAATTTATTACTATTAGTAACCACATAATACCTAAATTAAATACAAATGCCTATAATTAGGAAAATAATCACAGAAATTGTAAATTCTTTTTGCACCACGTTCCTAATCGTCCGTAGTTTCACAATTCAATAAAATAAAATAAAATCGAATTTTTGGACAAATTTCACTATTTTGAAAGTCCACTGTCCCCTTAAAAGGGTCAATGATCGGTATATGATGGGTTAAATTTTTTTACGGTGACGCTAATGGATACTATGTGAACAGGCCCTTTTCTTGGTAGCGCCTATAGTGGTAACGACTAGCCCCCCCTCCCCCCTGAGCACTTACATTGCACACTTTATCTCAGTTCAGTTATATCAATTAAGATTCTAATCTGGATCTCTTCATTTCAGACAGATGTCATGATCATTATATCATTAAAACATGCCAACATCCTTTTCAATTTGTAGCATATTCTCCTTCACCAGAGAGAGAAGAGCTCTGATTCGTTAATTTATCTACCGTTAAATAATATTTTATTATAATCGTCGGAGCTATTATAATCGTCACAGTACCACATCTGAGAGAAAGTTTATAAGAGGAAGGCTTTAACCTCCTCTTGCCGGATGATGGCCGAATGGCATTCGGTACCAGTCTGTGGGTTCGAGTCCCACTCTCGGCATGGACGTTTGTAGCCGTCCGGAATCGGTTATAAGCAGTAGGTTCCGGTTTAATTAGCCCTCGTGAGGCAAAAATTGACTGTAGCGCTCCAAACCAAACCAATCAACCTCCTATTGAAAATAAAAGCTTGACACTGATTGAACTCGTCGTGTATAACAAGGAGTAAGTCTTTCATTTTCCACAATGGAGTCAGTCTCGGAATATTACTGGAGCATTTTTCTCTCGACTAGCGAAGTCAAGCTCCTGGATCGTCTATCCACCACTAGGCGATATTGCGTATTTACGAGTAAATTTACAAGAGTAGTATTCAAATGAAGGGAAGTCAAGTGTAGTGACTACAAACCCCATCCTTAAGCAACATAACACATTTAAGATTATATATAATAATAATAATAATAATAATAACATCCAAAAATCAAAGAGAACTCAGGTGTATTGACCACTCATTCACCTTTTGGCAAAACTACACATTATCGTTTTCAAAAGAAATTTTACAATGGTAACATTAAAATACAAATGCCCGGTGACGTGATAGTTAAAAGCGTCAAGCTGCCACACAATAGGTCCAGGGTTCGATCCTGCGACTGGGCAAGGTCCTTTCATCCCTTGATGGTAGATAAGATAAGGACCAAGCATGCTTGGGAACTAAACTCTTGGGGTACCACGTTAGGTTGATCACCTGACTGAGACAGTATGCTGTATGTCACCCCAAGCCTACGGTCAAGAAAGCGGAGATAGGCACCACCGGCCTTGGTCCACATTGGACTGTTGTGCCATGAGTTTAGTTTTTTTAAACATTGAAACACATAAATCGAAGCTAAGTTAAAGGCTTTGACTTCAGCACGAATCCAAAAAAAAAAAATAAATTCTGCAGACAGGGAAAGGGAGGAGGGACATAATTTCTGACTCAAACGTAATTAAGGGCCTCTTTATTAGCTAATTTATTGCAGGAGTTGGTGGACCTAAATTTTGGGGGTGGCCCTTCTGTCTTTCCCCTATTAATGTGCCTACCGCGTTACCAGGTAATATAATAAATATATGATTCAAAAAAGACATTTTTTATAGTCTAGTGCTAAAGCATGTATACCAATGTGGAGTCAACTGCCATGATCCAAAACTATAGGATTTTCCAAATTATGATTTAATTATAAATTTTTTTTTGATAGTTCAAAGATTTTAAAAAAGAATCGAAATTTGGTAATCATTGAATTGACCACTCACCCATCCCTAAACATTATTAAAAAATATATGTTTGAAAAGATTATATATATGGAAGCTAAGTGAATTGATTTCTCACCCATTTATGGGCAGTAAAACAAACTCTTTAAAAGAAGATAATATTCCGAGGTTAGCATTTCAATGATTATATGAAACGGAAGCCAAGCGCCTTGAGCCCAGTCAAGGCAATAATATAAATGTACGAATTTAATAATAATAATAATAATAAATAAATAAATATATATACATATATATATATACGCATATATATATATAATATATTATATATATTATATTATATTATATTATATTATAATATAGCATAATGTAATAAAACGTGCTATAACGCAGCATATCCAATCATAGCGAAGTAAATAAATTTTTGCCTCCCGCTTATCTCTAAGCAATATTACTGATGGACGATTTTTAAAATATTCAAAGGTAAATTTAAAATGCATTAATCAACGTAGTGAGGTCAAGTGCGATGACCATTTGGTCATGACTAGGAAATATTACGAGCATAAGATTCT
>OU015498.1:37322569-37325069 GCA_907164885.2 Dolomedes plantarius
ACTCTCTATATCTACCGACATAAGTGGAAGGAGCGAAGATATTAAGTTCTTAGCGAAATCATTGTAGAAAATTAATATCTTCAGACTTTTCTCTATGCAAGTCATATATATATATATATATATATATATATATATATATATATATATATATATATATATAGAGAGAGAGAGAGAGAGAGAGGGAGGGAGAGGGGGGCTGTATATGTGAATTATATACTGATTTAATTCGTAAATATATCGTAAAGATTGACATTTGAATTAACCTTTTCCTTACGGGGTGGGATAGCATGTATCCCAAGAATACGGGCCCAAGAATGAATATATATATATATATATATATATATATGTAATAAATTTTAAGATAACTTAAGATTTATCAAATCGGTATTTTCCACGTGGGAACAGAATCAGCATAGCAACAGATTTCCACTCAATTTCTATGGTGACGATAAGTTGTTCCAATCTTTGAGTTAGTGTAAAAATGACCTAGAATATAGGATGTAACCGGTTAGAAGTATTAAGTAATTCCTCTTGGAATATTGTATAATTGTACATATTTATGTTAACGAACTAATAAATGTTTTTAAATATAAATATTATTTGTATAAATGGCACCACATATATATATGTATATATATATATATATATATATATATATATATGTATATGTGTATATATTACCCCCTTAATGGCCGTTCTTACAAACGGGGTATGAAATTTCCAGTTTTTCCCAGAGAGAATCGGGAAAATGGGCCCCGTAAGCTAAAGGTTAAGCATAATTTTCGTTAACTAATTCTCAGATATTTATCAGGGGAAAAGTAGAATGAAATTTATTTACGGCAGAACACAACCACAATAGAAGCAGGGCCGGATCATCCCATAGACAAATGAGACAAATGTCTAGGGCCCGGTTTCATGAAGGGCGAGGTCAAACTGTCTATATTTTGAAATGATTTGTAAACAAGATAATTTACTTTTCTGTTGAACAACTGTATATAATAAACAAATAAACAAAATTATATTGCTTTTTGTATGGTTATTGTGAATATCTAAAAACTAAAGGAAATGTGTTATTATGTTTCTTCGAACAAAATGCTTTGTATAATATTAATTATGATGAAATAATTGATAATTTTGCTGAATTAAAGACTAGAAAACAGAATTTTTTAAATCAAGTTTATTCATATTTATATACTTACTTTTGTTAGGCATTTAATAAAGTAAACTTAATTTTTTTAAGAATTTATGAACAAACTGTTCAAGCTTTTCTGGAAAAACTAAAATTTATTGTTGTATATTAAATATTTTTTATTAATAAAAATTTAAGATTTGTTTTAGCTTTTCGCATTATTTACTTTTGTTTTATTTATTGCTTTATTCTTTTTGTGTGCTCTATTTCTTGTGGTTAGGGGTATGGTGCCCAGAAAGAAGAAAATTACTAGGGCCCCAAAGTGGGTTAATCCGGCCCTGAATAGAAGTAGTTGTGTTGGGATACTCATGTTCACAGAAAGATAAATTTATAAGACATTAAAGCTAGGATATTTCCCGACATAGTGTTAGAGATTTTCAGGGTTTGTACTCAATTTAAACACGCCAAATATGTATGCTTGGGAAGAAGCAGGTGTATTCGAAATAGACTTCTAAATAAATAATAATAATGATAATAATAGACCCATAAGATCATCCATTTAAGAAATGTTTTTTTTCCCATACTAAAATCAAATATTTTAGTTTCAAATATTCAGCTTTATTGTGAAACCCTAAATAGGGGTTTCACAATAAAGCTGAATATTTCTTTGAAAAATGTATTAAAAAAACCTGATATTTTTAGTATAGCATTGCAACATAATTTTGACTTCTTCACATGATGATTCCTTTATTGGTCCTTTTAACGTAGGATTACGTTCCTCAATAACGGTCATCCGGAAAGAAAAAAAAAAAAAATCAGAGTCCGTCCTGCGTCGCGAGTTATAGTTTTGGCAGCGCGCCAAACCCAGTAGCAGTAAACAGTTAAACAGAAAAGTACCAAAATGCCAAAAATATAAATAAATAAAAGGTAAGCAACGATATGTAATCCTACGTTAATAACCTACGGTAGTTTCGTTAGAAGGGACTGCCTGAAGTATTTTTTTACCTTTCAAATGGTAACCTTATAGAAATTTAGTAGCCGGAGGATGGCCAAATGGCTAGGACGCTGGCATTCAGTACCGGAGTCTGTGGGTTCGAGTCCCATTCTTGGCATGGATGTAGCCGTTCGGAATCGGCTTTAAGCTATAGGTACCGGTCAAATTAGCCCTCGTGTAGCAAAAAATGACCTTAGTGCTCCAAAGCAAAACCAAATAGAAATTTAGTGTATATTGTAAAATGTATCTTTGATAAAGTTATTTATTGTGACCACTATGAAGCTATTGTGGTCACAATAATTGGAATTACTTCTGTTATAAAAACCGGAGATTAAATGGTTACATTTATGTAATCGGATATTTTTGGGTCAGGAGCA
>OU015498.1:37330069-37340069 GCA_907164885.2 Dolomedes plantarius
TATAAATTGTCATTTTCCATTCACCTCAATCCCTCTCGAACTGTTACGTAGCAATGCATATCATTTGAAATCATTAGAAGAGTTTAACTAATTTTTACGACATAGAGCACAAAATATTGAAAATTTTAAAAAAATGTGAGATTTTGAAATATTTATGTTATAATTCTTTCCAATTAATTTTACCAGAGTAAAAAGTGTCTAATATAAACGACCCCCTTTTCTGATTAATTATTATCAGTTAGTAATAGAATATTATCAATTATTATTGTAATCCCAGAACAAGACTGAAGTGCTCGTCTGAAATCATTGGTCGTTGTCTGATACAGATTAATAATTGTTGTACTCTCCTTCTATTTATTTCTCTGATAATGCTATCCGGAAATTAATTGAGGAAATTAGGAAAAGTATATGTTTCCTTAAAATGCTTTGAATCTGCAACTTTAATTCTGTGTTTGCAGTGTAAAGAGTGTCAAGTCCAAAATCGTAGTTTTCAGAAAAACGGGATTGCAAAAAACGACTTTTGTAAATCCAGTTTAATTTTTAATAGCAAATTTTTCCAATTTTTTTTTGTTGTGTAAAGAGAGTTAAGTCCTTGATTGGGACATAACCCCTTTAACACTAACATGTTTGTGTTTTGTTTCATGTATCCCAAATTTTCCCTAATAAATAAAAATATTTTGGAGTGGAATCGGACTTAGCTTTCTGTACCCCTCAGTAGCTCTTGATTTTTCAAACATGCCTGGTTTGATAACACATTTTAGCCCAGTTTAGACTTAGCCCCTTGGACAGCAAACACCAGTGGCGCACCCAGGGGGGGGGCCCAGGGGGCCCTGCCCCCCCCAAAGAAGTAGAAATATTGATTTTGCATTATAAATATTTTTATTCGTTCATCTCGGCCCCCCCCCATGCATTATAAATATTTTTATCCATTCATCTCGGCCCCCCCCAAGAAAAAATCCTGGGTGCGCCACTGGTAAACACAGATTATATATATTAATAAATTATATGATTAGACAGAAAGGTTTTATTTCGATCTGAAGGCACTGCATTATGTACTACAGAAATATACTTCCAAATAAAAATAAACAAAATCAACGCAAAATATTAGTTTATCATGGAAAACTTTCTATATCGGGTAATCATACAGTTATACACACGTCCTATGCGTTTTGAGGGCTGAAAAAGTCCCACATATAAATTTTTGATGTTTTTTTCTGATTATAAATTAAAGTTAGTACTTACATTTCAAGAAAATTGATTGAAATTAAAGTAATTCAAACTGGGAATAAAAAATAATAAATGCACAAAAGCTCAAATGTCAATTGAAGGTGAATCTTTAAGTAAATTTATCAATTATCAATACGGACTTGAGACTAACCAGGAACCTTTTACATTACACGTTTTAATTCTACAAATAAACAGAAAATTTTATTTTTGTTGAGTAAAGAGTGCAAGTCTTTGATTGGAACATAACCCCTTTAACACTAACATGTTTGTGTTTGTTTCACGTATCCCCAATTTTCCCCGATGAATAAAAATATTTAGGAGTGGAATTGGACTTAGCTTTCTGTACCGTGCAGTAGCCCTTGATTTTTCAAACATGCCTGGTTTGATAACTCATTTTAGCTCATTATGGACTTAACACCCTTTGCACAGCAAACACAGAATTAATAAGCTCCTATTACTTTTTTTTTCCCCACCAATGCCCTCACTTGTAATCAAACATTCGCCCTTACTACACCGCAGTTTTACAGTCCATTTTATTATAGGGGCACCATGTAGGCGGACAGCATTACCCCCTATGAAGGGACGACACGAACGGAGGCATTTTTCGTGGCACAACGCCGGGATTCGATCTGAGCACCCTCAGCACCGAAAACCAGCGCGCTATACCACAGGTCCGCCACAAGCCCAGCTCCTGTTACTATTTTTAGACAATATTTGTCCTACTCAGTGAATGTTGTCCTTGTTGCACTATTTAATATGACATCAATAAAAATGTTACTAAAAGATAAATTGCCACGATCTTAAGGGGATGGTGGACTTTCAAACTACCAAAAATCGAACAAAAATTTTTTTGGGGGTGTATTAATATTTAAAAAATATGTAAATATTGGAATAAAATGTATTTAAAATATATAATGAAAAGTAAAATGAAAACTTGATGGCTTTAGAAAAGTAAGTATTTAAGGTAGGTGAGAAAAATATCTTTTAAATGGCTTTTTATAAAAATAAACAATTTCCAGATTTGCAAGTCCTTCCGTCACAATTTTTGACGAAATTTTGTAAAAATTATAATAAAGACTCCTCTTATACATTAAAATAAAGTTATGTATCCATTTCAGGTTTCGACATCACTAAGATTATTAAAGTTTAACTTAAGTGTAGAAAAATACAAAAATTTCACGAAAATTCAGAGTACAAGCATAAAAATATTTCCTAAAAATTAACTACTCAACGAAAGCACAAAATAATTTATAACTCTGTTCTAAATGTTTTTATAAGCAATATAAATGTAGAATTAAGGGGAGGGGGTTAAAAACTGGATCGCGCGGAGCATTTAAAAAATTCAATTTCAATTTTTAAAATATAAATAAAAAAAAATATCTATAAAATTTTATAAGGTGTTTAGTAGTTACACTTTAGTATATACATAGTACAACATATAGTTATACTTTAATGACTATATATACGCAAAATTTCATATCTCTTAGTCAAAAATTTCAAAAATCGCTTTGTAATGTCCACTATCCCCTTAAAAGGAAAAAAAAACTTTGTTTTAGGATAATTTTTGGTTAAGAAAATGCAATTTTGGACTTTTTATTCTAAATCAAAAATTTTGTAGACTTTGGTGAAAATAGGGAACTGCAGACATCCTAGTGATACCTTTTAAGGTGGTTTAGATTCATCCTCAAGTGTGTCTAATCATAAAATAAATCCATTTTATGATGTCCTAGATAAGAACTAAACCAATATATTAAACATATTTTTAAAACACAAATAAAGTTATGTATCCATTTCAGGTTTCGACATCATTAAGATTATCAAAGTTTAACTTAAGTGTAGAAAAGTACAAAAAATTGATGAAAATTCGGAGTACAAGCATAAAAATATTTCCTAAAAATTAACTATTCAACGAAAGAACAAAATAATACATAACTCTGTTCTAAATGTATTTACAAGCAATATAATTGCAGAATTAAGGGGGGGGGGGAGGTTAAAAACTGGATCCCAAGAAGCATTTTTAAAAACATAATAAAAATTTAAATTTTTAAAATGGAAAAAAAAAATTTAATATTTATAAAATTTTATAAGGTGTTTGATATAGTTATACTTCAATGAATAGATTTTCAAAATTTCATATCTCTGAAGTAAAAATTTCAAAAATTGCTTTGCAATGTCCACCATCCCCTTAACGAACGTTACAATATTATCAAAATATTATAACGATCAAAATATTAACCTTTATTTAATATTTTCGAAGGTGACTTCTTTCATTTCCATCCACAAAGCTACATGCAATGTATGGATCCTTCTGATAGATAAAATTTTATAACCATGTGCCCCCCATGTATGACGTGCACTTATATACAATTTTTCCTATTCATACTTTACATCATGTACCCATGCTTATCTACTACTTCTGCTCTAAAAATTTTCTACGCCTAGTTTTAAAATATAGTTATATTTCAATGAATATATATTCAAAATTTCATATCTCTGAAGCAAAAATTTCAAAAATTGCTTTGCAATGTCCATCATGTACCCATGCTTATCTACTACTTCTGCCCCAAAAATTTTCTACGCCTAGTTTTAAAATATAGTTATATAGTTATACTTCAATGAATATATATTCACAATTTCATATCTCTGAAGTAAAAATTTCAAAAATTGCTTTGCAATGTCCACCATCCCCTTAACGAACGTTACAATATTATCAAAATATTATAACGATCAAAATATTAACCTTTATCCAATATTTTCGAAGGTGACTTCTTTCATTTCCATCCACAAAGCTACATGCAATGTACGGATCCTTTTGATAGATAAAAATTTTATCATCAAGTGTCCCCCATGTATGACGCGCACTTATATACAATTTTTCCTATTCATACTTTACATCATGTACCCATGCTTATCTACTACTTCTGCTCCAAAAAATTTCTACGCCTAGTTTTAAAATATAGTTATATAGTTATACTTCAATGAATATATATTCAAAATTTCATATCTCTGAAGCAAAAATTTCAAAAATTGGTTTGCAATGTCCACCATCCCCTTAACGAACGTTACAATATTATCAAAATATTATAACGATCAAAATATTAACCTTTATCCAATATTTTCGAAGGTGACTTCTTTCATTTCCATCCACAAAGCTACATGCAATGTACGGATCCTTTTGATAGATAAAATGTTATCACCAAGTGTCCCCCATGTATGACGCGCACTTATATACAATTTTTCCTATTCATACTTTACATCATGTACCCATGCTTATCTACTACTTCTGCTCCAAAAATTTTCTACGCCTAGTTTTAAAATATAGTTATATAGTTATACTTCAATGAATATATATTCAAAATTTCATATCTCTGAAGTAAAAATTTCAAAAATTGCTTTGCAATGTCCACCATCCCCTTAACGAACGTTACAATATTATCAAAATATTATAACGATCAAAATATTAACCTTTATCCAATATTTTCGAAGGTGACTTCTTTCATTTCCATCCACAAAGCTACATGCAATGTACGGATCCTTTTGATAGATAAAATTTTATCACCAAGTGTCCCCCATGTATGACGCGCACTTATATACAATTTTTCCTATTCATACTTTACATCATGTACCCATACTTATCTACTACTTCTGCTCCAAAAATTTTCTACGCCTAGTTTTAAAATCCCCACTTCCTAAACCTTTCACGCTGAACACCGTAACAAGACAGTGAAGCTTTTTCTTTCTTTTTTTTTTTTTTTTTTGCGTCATGACAGAAGTCTAGGGTGGAGAGGGGAATCCCGAACAAGCAGGTGAGACCGTCAAGTTATTTATGATGTCAGGAGGACAATGCCTGATCCAGATGCTTGTAGCGACCCAATCATAGTCTAGGGTTGGGTATCCAGTAAACTAAGACCAGTGATTTATGCATAGGTGGGGGTTATACTTATTTGATGGCAGATGACAAACTGCCCTTATTATTACCTTCGGCGTTCTCGCCAGCAGTTGGAACGTTCGTCTTTTTTTTTTTTTGCCACCTTGTTATTCTGAATTTCTCAGAGGAGGTAGGAGAAAAGATCCGCTTTTCAAATCTAAAATTATGTATGTACACGGCCCGATAAAAATATTGCATTTCGTTCCGGTGGATTCCACTGGCGGCTGCCAGGGCAAAACGAGTTGGGAAAATCATGGCTGGTGAGACTAAACGAAAAGTCGTTGGGAAGTAAGTCATAGCTAAACGTCAAGTCTGGGTTAGTTTCTATGGCGTAAGTACAAGCTGGCGTAAGTTGTAGCTAAGGTCACGGAGAACGAAGAAGAGACGAGCAGTTCTATAAAGCTTGTGAAAGTTTACTGCCATTCTCGGTTATGAAATCAGCAAATCTTAGCAACATTATCGAATCAAATGACTATAAGTTTACACTTCTTTTAATTTTGGACTGTGCATTAACACTAGAAAGACGGGAATTTTTTTTTCTTACTTAAGGGGGACAAGGGACCTTCAAAGTCGAATTTTTTAATTCTAAATTTTTAAGTCTATATACAAAATGAGAATAATTAATTATCTATCTTACTACATTGAAAACTCCTAGAATTCAAAATAAGGAATTTTTCGCAGAACAATTACTAATTTTTAAATTTTTTTTCAAGAATCCTAATGTTTTTCAAAATGCTCTATGCGCATTCTATATTAATTAAAGTCTTTAATTTTTTTTATTATAAGTTTACCATGTGTATATAAATATAAATGGGCATTTAATTTATTTTTGTAGGAATCTAAAGTCTTAAATAATTTTTTTCTATTCTTTTCTTTATTTTTTATGTTATTACTTTATTTTATGGTCTATAAATTTGAAAAATATTTGTGATTTCAAAGGATTATGCACAATTTTGTGCCGAACACTTCAATTAACTATTCAAAGAAATATGGAAGATATCAGGAGAAAATGAATACGCATGGAGCCTTTTGAAAAATTCTAGCATTTTTGAAGAATTTTTTGATAAACAGGTATAATACCTCAACAAAATACTTATTTGTGAATTCTAAGTATCTTCAATGCAGTAGAAAGGAATATTAATTATACTCATGAGGTATATAGAGTAAAATATTGAAAATTAAAGAAGAACGAGATTGAAGGTCCCTTGTTCCCTTAAAAGACTGAACGCCATGAAAACACAGTATAAATACCTACAATTTTCAATGTCAGATAAATTTAAACTCCTAAATTTTCTAATAAATTACAGCTTTATTGTTTTCTTTAAAAAAAATTAATTTCTCGATGGAGAGTATTAAGCACATTAGAAATACCTCCCTCTAATACTTCTAAATCTAGCAATCCAAAGTAAAAATGCCTATAACTGTAAGTTATATTGAAGAAACATTTTGGAGCCATTTATTTTCTAATAACTACAAACTGCTTAAGAGGGGCAGATCTCTTAATTACTCGCATTTTAAAGCACAGAACTTTTTACTGAAGATGTGGCTGATCAGTTGATCATCATGTTATGGAATGGAGATACCTTTTTGCAGAATGTATGATTCACTGTAGGAAGAAACCTCTAAATAATTAAAATAATTATGCAATTCCATAAATACATTAAACGAAATATAGCCCAACAAATTTCATGACTTGATAATTATTGTTTTGAGGTTCTGGAATTTCACACACTACACAAAATACTTAAAAATGCTGGTCAAAAAAGTTGTAGAATAATATCTTTTCAAAAAGGAGTAAAAAAAAGTTAAAATAGTTAATGGTTAGTTTAAATTGTCCATTATACTAATTACGTGCGATGAAACCGCCACATAATAAAAAAAAGTGGGCTTTCAATTCAAATAACCTTTTCCAAAGAAGAAAAATTAATATTCTTATTTGCTTAAAAATCCTTCATAATCTCCCTGTCCTTTATTTCTAGTACTTTATGTACAGGATTTTTTAATTCTTTCTCTAAAAACGTTATACTGGTAAGATAGAAAAGAAATGAGATGAACTAACCAATGATCAGTGATAAAAATTTCAGCAGTTTATACAGGTAACTAAGCAGAGGAAGGAAGAGGTTGGTTGGTTGATTGAAAGCGCTACAGTCATTTTTTGCTACACAAGGACTAATTAGACCGGGATCTACAGTTTAAAGCCGATTCGGAACGGCTACAAACATCTATACCAACAGTGGGACTCGAACCCATAGGCTCTGGACCGAATGCCAGCACCCTAGCCATTCGGACATCACCCAGTAGAGCAATGAAAAAGTCAAAGTTTCTTAAGTTTTGTTCCTTAAGTAAAAAAAATATTTGTCTCAAAACAACCTTAATATGAATCTCTTTTGTGATGTTGTTTACTCTGAACATTTGAATGTTGAATAGTAAATGAATAAAACAATGGGATTCACTGATATCCAATATTATCATAAAAGTTCTTGGTGCCTCCTTTCTCGTTGTTTAAACAAGCTTAAATTTGCCTCATTTTGCACAGAGGGTAGCCCTAATTTACACTTTAGCCGAAGAGTAAATGTCAAAATCTTCAGAGAAAAGAAACAAATTAAGTTCGCTCAGACTAAGCCACGAGACACTATGGCATTAATTCCATCTGCAGTTAGGATTAACCAATAAAGCACTTATTCGTAATTTCACGCAATGAAAGCTATAATTTTGAACCAATAACTTAACGCGCGTGTTGGTTTTGGATAATTAAGTATTCATTCCAAAACTGCCCCAGTTGTGAATTTCTTGAGATCTTTTAAAGAGACCATCCTGGCAGTCCCGACGCCCGATCGGAGATTTTATTGGACCTCTGTTATGTTAATCACGGATAATTCAGTCTCTCCCCTTTTTATGAAAAATATTTTTTCGCTCATATTTACGCTATCCATATTTCGTAATTATGTTTGAAGTTTTCCGGGGTGTATTTGTCAAGGAGCCATTTCTGGAGGGGGGGTAGCGCGGGCAGGGGAGAGGCGAACATTATTTTCGTAACGTCCAGCCTGTTCGGAACGAAATGGTGATTACATAGCGCTTAACTGCCGGATCCCATTTCTTTCCTCGGACCGTAAAATACCCGGGCAAAACGGGCGCTCGAGGAAAAAGAAGAAAAAGGGCGGAAGGTTTTATTTAAAGCCACGGCAAAACATTGACGCACTTATTCCTTCAGCACGGCAAACAAAATTTTTAATTTGAATTAACGGCCGCCCCTTCGTAGTTTAATAAGAGCATACGTTATTTTTACCGAAGGCAATATCATCCGATTGTCGGGCCACCCTCGCTCCCACGCTGCCAGCAAAAAGTGCTAAAAATCACCAATAAAACTTGAGCACCGCTAGTAAAACAGAAAATAGTCCTCCGTTGGAGACGGGGTGGAGGAATGTCTGGAGGAATAATCGAAGGAGGGTGGTAACCTATCCTTACGGAGACATGATTAAACTTTGTAAATCAGCTGCTAATTGCTGAGGAACGTGCCGTCCCGCGATTTTGGTCCATCCCTCAAAGTTTGCTCTGCGGACTAAGTGTCGAGCTAATAGCCTTCCACCAAGCCTAGGGATGGCTAATATACGGCTGAGACGGTATAATTTTGCCCTAACTTTGTTTCATAACTAAGGAAGGAAAGGGAAAAAAAAAAACACATATGGAACCATTCTGTTAAAAATGAAATTCCCAGACTTGATGCCTAATGATTAAAAGTGTGGTCTTGAATTAAACGGGACGAATAAAATTTCCCCCGGATTCGAAACGCTACCAAAACACAGACAACTCGTTACCGCGAAAATCGGGGGTGGCAGGGGGGAGAAGTTCTGGAAGTAATCTCTGGAATGGTGTGTGGGGGAATTTCTCGTTGATGCTTTTTCCTCTTTGACGCAATTGGCAACTTTTCGAATGAAATTCATTAAACTTCTCTGCCTACTTGAGCACGTAGAGGCTTCTCTTATTAGCCGTTTCGAGGAATCTTCTAAAAGAGGACCTTAATTTTTGAAACAATGTCTTCGCCCGATCCAGTATATAACAGAAATGAAATTCTGTACAGAAAGTAACAGCCCGAAACTTTTGGATTGAATCTAAATAGAAGTTATTCTCATAAGGGAGAGAGAAGTTTGAAGTTTCAAAAATGGGTTTCATTACGTCATTGAAATGTAATTGTCGTAATATGGGATTTTTCGGCACCTCAGCAAACGCCGAAAATTTTGAACATTAGCGGAACGATCTTCAAAAATAATGTTTGCATTAATACATTCCCTAATTGCTGCAAATTCAGTTGTTTTGCACAATCAGTCGGTTTATGTATGACCTTTAGTGCTGCATTATGACTCCATATAGTCATTTATTCAATTTTCCGTGTCAAATGCTTAGTAAAAAAAATATTTAATATTTCAAGTAGTCTATTCTAACGAAACTACCGCGGGTTATTAACGTATGATTACTTATCGCTGCTTACCTTTTTGGTGCTTATCTGTTTAACTGTTTACTGCTACTGGGTTTGGCACGCTGCCAAAATTATAACTCGCGAAGACGGACAATTTTTTTCTCTCCGAAGGACCGTTATTGAGGAACGTAATCCTACGTTAAGAAAAAACTACCGAAGTCAGGTCTCTAACAATGGGTTTTCATCTGTAATTCATATGGGGAAAATTCTACCCTGGACATGAGAAATTCTTATTTTGAATCTTAATTTTTTTGAGGTCAGTAATATATTTTATATCTCATATAAATGCCTTCGTTTTACATAACATTTTCGTCAACGCTAAATTTGTATCTTCACCTCTGTAACTTCGGCGCCTCATGTTTGCTTTACGG